>JACCIB010001556.1:0-28984 GCA_018906965.1 Philotrypesis tridentata | reverse complement strand
TCCTTCTCATTAACTGTAGGACCAGATTTTTACCCATGCACATCCACAATCTAATGTCTCTACATTCTTCTCAAATCGTATCTCTGTAGTGTTTTTGTCCTTAGGTATGGCACCCCTTGAGACATCCTGCACTACCTCCAAATGTGAATCCTTAGGTTGAGATCCTAATGACTCCTTCTCCAAATAATTATCACTACTCAACATAACCGGCCTTACAACGTCATGATTATTGACATTGCTCCCAAAATCACCAATTGAACATGTCTTCCTCACAACGTCCGCCTTCTCACACAAAGGTTGATCCACTATTTTTGAATTAACTCTTAATTCCTCCAATTGCGGATCAATTCTCAAATCACAATCTCCTCCACGGGTCGTAATATTCTGTTTATTACTACCCTTCTTCTTACTGAAACTCTTCTTCCTCTTCCTAAAATCGTCTTCACTACCACTACTGCTGACACAATCTCCATTACTCCCACGACGTACTGTAGGTTCATCGCTTGTCCTCAGTATTCGTTTAAGTTTCTCGTTCCCATTATCAGCAGTAGATCTTCTCAATACAACTTCTTCACAATTTGTAATATCTTGAGTGATACCAACACTACCAATTGATGAATCTTTACTTACTGTATGCAAGTTTTTATCCATACTCTCTTCTCTAGAAATACCGCCATACCAAGTAGTAATCAGAGATTCATGGTTTCCTCTATTTACTTCCACTAAACCACTACCTCCTTTACCATCTTCCAAACTTCCAATGTTATCACTAACAGTTCCTATATCTACGCGGAAGCCAGGGAACTGAGCTACACTCCCGCTCTGCCATTTCCCAACTTATTCCAAATATCACAATCCGGACACTCTCTGAGGGTGACACCAGATTTGTTGCATAATTGGCAATAAATATCTGTTGCTGCCGCCGCACTACAACTATTTGCCTTATGACCCATCTGATGACACCTATAACACCTAGTGTCCGGACGTCTACTGGCAATATGTCCATCTTTTCCACAAGCATAGCATTTCCTTGAATCTTGCTGAGTATTCCCACGTTGATCCTGAAAATTTCCTCTACGCTGTAAAAACCCGCCATTTTGCCCTCCAATATCTACACTTCCACCAATATTCCAACCAGAAGACTGCTGTTGCGGCTGCTGATACTGATTCTGATTCATTGGAACATTCACTCCAGCCTGATCATTATACACAATCTCATTACCGCTATTCGTTGGAGTGCTGGATCTCATACCTCCGGGTGACTTCTGACTTCTAGGTTTCGCTGGTTCAGAAGGAATTACTTCCTCCACCGCCGTTGTTTTAATTATTCCTTTATCACGATCCCTCGGAAGATATCCAGCTCCCGGAAGCTTCATTCGTTCTTTTGCAGGTGGAGGTTCCCAACAGTCATTCATCTCCTTAATCCTCTCATATTGCCGACCATATCTCTCTATATCCTCTAAAGACGTAATTTTCATGTTTACCATGAAATTCCGATACTCCGATCGAATTCGTTCATAGGCCATGCCTATTAACTCTCTGTCGTTCGGAGGATTGTCTAAATGATCCACAATATATTTGAAACAATCGATGAATGCCGTGATCGGTTCCCCCATACCTTGTGTTCTTCTCAGCAAGTCACTGTAAATGTCTCTCTGACTAATTTCTCCAATAAATCTATTTCTGAAAGCCACTATCAATTGCCTCCAAGATGTCACTTCTTTTCTCTTTACCCTAAACCAATTAGCCGCCACACCTATAAACAAGCAAGCCGCAGCCGTCAGCATTGTCTCATCGGAAATGTTTTCACTTCTCCGACAGTCTTCCATCTGGTCTAAAAAATTTTCCGCCACGACTCTGTCCTCTGTTCCGCGAAACCTCTGGCACCAGCTCTGGAGCATTTTCACCAAATTCCTATGACGATATGAGCCAGATCCAAAATCTGCTCCACTATAATCTCTAAAATCTTCAAAATCTCTTCTGCCATGCGTAACATCCGGAATACTTCTAAAATCCTCCATACCTCTGTCATTTCCAGTATGACCAGGCCTATCCTCCAAAGTATCTCCAATGTACCCTGCAAAACCTCTATCTGCCAAATACGGCATAGAAAAGACAGTATTTATGTTTCTTCCTCCATAAGACGACGTCGTCACCGTTGTGCCTTGAGCTCCACAAGTCACCGTAATTATACTTGTTGTCGGCGTCGTATCCTTCACTGAAGAAACCACTACTGCCATTTCAGGATCCTGTTGATCCACAGCCGCCATTTCTAAAGTCGGTTTTACCAGCCTCTCAGCAGGAGACAAATTTTCTCTTTCATCAACCTCTCTATATCAGGGAACATCCTCAAAGCCTTCCACCAACAGGTTTGCTCGAAACAGCCTCTCCGCCAATTCTCTATTTGAACCCAATGTACTATAGCCGTACTCACGCAACTCGCCCGAGATTTCTTCTATATCTCGAGCCACTATTGCCCGCATCCGCGCTCGGAGCTCTCTCTTCTGCAGCAGCTTCTTCATGCAGTTCCTATACTCTTGCTCCATGGTCGACATCTTCGAGTTAAACAACAATTACCGCCACAAAAAAAAAATAAATCCTCCACAAACAAATAGGGAAACCCTACCTACGCACACACATTAAAATACAGGGAAATTCGATACGCTCGCAGCGTAAGAAAAATCAATATAAATATAATAATACAGGACACCCCCAACCCTCGTGGCGGGAGAAAAAAAATTCTGTATGGCCAGAAAAGAGAAAATATCGCAAAATATTCTCCACAATCTTCCTGAAATTCAAAATTCCACCATACAAATCACAAGCTTCCTGAAATAAAATATTCCTCTACACTTGTGTTAAAAAAAAAAATTCTCCCGCACGGGTTAGCAATCTTCCTGTAAAATAAAAAAAAAAAAAATCCTCCACACCAACTCTTGAAGACAAAATTATTCAATTGAGCAATAAACTTCCTGAAAGAAAACTTCCTCCACACAAATTTTGAAAATAAAATTTGAATCGATCAATTATCTTCCTGAAAGAAAATTTCCTCCACACCAATTTGAAAATAAAATTTCAATCGATCAATTATCTTCCTGAAAGAAAATTTCCTTCCACAAAATTCAAAAAACAATAAATAATACGAAATAATACACAATATCCAATAATAAATTCATTTACTTAAATTATAAATTAAAAAGAAAAATCAACCATGTGTGTGTGTGTGCATAACCAATATAAAGTCCCACTCAAATCTTCAAAATTCAAAGAAAAACCCAAAAACCAAGAAAACGGAAAGAGAAAAAAAAAAAATTTCCACTATGGGTATCCTCCATAAATTCCAATTGTTTCACAATAATATCCAACCATCAAACACAAAATCCAAAATTGCCACCACAGAACAGGAAAGGAAAAGAAACTTTGAAATTCTTAACCGATGCTTAGCGTCCAATATGGCGTCATGACCACGCTTCAACTGCCAAGTCCACAAAATGCCCGCCAAATTGACTCCAAGTCGTCTTTGCTAAAATTTCCTCTAAAATTTCCTCCACACAAATTTCCTGCTAAAAAAAAAAAATTCCACCACCTAAAGCCGCACGATGGGCGCCATTTGTAACGTGGAATTTTCCCGCCCGCACGGGAATTCCAGTTATTTACAAAGTATTTATGAAACACGCGGCTTTCTTCTTTTTCCCTGGTTCGTGGTGTCCCTGCAATAGTGGAAAACGGGAATGTGGTGGCAATTGGGTTGATAAATTAACACAAATATATGAAATAATAAACACAGATATATTATGCTACTTTATACAGATAATCGTTTCACCTAAACAGATTGATACTTGAAATAATTCATGGGCACGCGGCCAAATTACTAATTCCAGGCTGGTCAAGAACACTGAAAAGGGCCGCGAAGGAAACCTCTACGAAAGACTCTAAATAAGACAAAGGAAGGAACCGCCATCCGCTGAAAACGCGCGAAATATTTCCTCTATCGGCCGCGCACGTAATCCTCAACAAATATAAATATTCCTCTATATAAATTCCATATCTTAAATAGTACATTTAACTCTCACCAAAAATCCTCCATAATACTCTCCAAAACTCCAACAAAAACTCCTGGTCCACTTGGCGATTCGAAACTTCCTCCCAAAAAAACTCAACCGAAATGTCCACCAAAGAAACTGCAATTATTGCGAATCAAACTGCTCCAGAGAGGCTCCAGGAACGGAATGGCCGAGGCCAACGCTCCGGTCGAGGAAGGATGCCGCATTTTCCCACCCGACCTCCTTCTTCACGGAAGCATAAGCCCGGCCTCCAAGATTACACAATTGGTCCTATCTCCTAGAAAAAATCCCCTATTGGTTTCCCGAAACTACCACCAATCTATTCCTTTATCAGTGAGTTTCCTCCAGCGCCCTCTTTTCCAAATCCAATTTAATCATCGGTTAGAAAATCAATTAACGTCCTCTATTATTTCCTTTAATATGCAAATTCGCGCCCCCTTTATGGATATCGATCAATCAATCAATCATGTCGATATCCATTCAGTGGCTCCACCTATAGATAATCCTCAAGCCGCGCGATATTTGAAAATCCTCTATCATCCTCGAGTAAACCATAGCACTACATATATCGAGTCCTAGCCCGTATATTCCTCTATACGTCTCTATGACGTCCGCGAGTTAACGTAAAGTCAACTCTGAGCGCTCCAAACGCCGTCAACTTCGCGCCACTATATTCCTCTCACTCTCTCTCTCAAGCGCGCACTATCTCTCTCTCTATCTCACACACGCTCGACTCCCACTCTCTCGCTCACGCTCACACTCGCGCTCTCCCCTCTACACACCGCCGCATGCATGTAACCGCGTGCGCGCGGCCGCCGGCTCGCTTCCTGCCATGCCCCCTCCCGAGCGCCAACGCGCCGCGCAGGTGGGACTCGGGAGCTCACATCCTGCGCTCCGCACGCGGCCGGTCAGAGGCAACTCCTGCGAGCGCCACCGAGCGCTGGCTCCGCTCCAGGAGCTGTCAACTCGCCGAGAGTAAGTCAGCTGGCCGTGCAACAATGATCACGACGCAGCAATAATTATTGCTACGTCGCAAATTTCAAAAGAAAAGTCCAAAACGTACTATGACAGGTTTATTAAACCAGTAGATTTTGAAATAGGAGATGAGGTATGGTTGATTAAAGAACCAAAACCTGGAAAATTGGAAAAAAATTATAATCTAGGACCTTTTGAAATTATGGATGTATCGAAGAATGGCAATATTACTATAAATAAAGAAGGAAAGCAAATAGGAGTTCATGCAAACAAATTAATATTGTTTAAAAAGAAAAATTAATATAATCAATTTGATTTCAAAATTCAGGATGGTGTTTATCTTTATTATCATTTTTCAAATATTCTTAAAAGTTAATGAAGCTATCATAGGCTACGATTGTGGTTCGTCAGCGCCCAACATAACAACATACTCTCTATTGGACTCTGGAAATTGCGACTTTCAAGACCATCAAGTAAATTCGTCAAGTACTATTATTGAACTTATACAAATGTTAGATTTTCATTATATTCCAATTATTCAGTGTAAAGTTGAAATTCATAGAACTATATTTTCGTGTGGAATTTTTGGACACTTGATACCAGTTGAAAATGCGGAACCACAATATATTAAAGAATTAAGTCACGAACAATGCAATTTTATTCATGAAACGGGTATTTTTAAATATGATAACGTTCATACTATTTCGGATTTAAAAATTAATTCAACTACGACAAAAGGCATTGATTTTGCGGGAACTGAGCAGGTAGATCGTGTTCTGGTGCTGCTTATGCAGACAATTTTGGATCATGGAATAATGTCTTTGTTCGTGGGTTAATTAAAACTGCACTGACTCGAAATAATGCAAGAGTAAATTTAAAAAATGATAAATTAACACTAAATTCAGGAGTAGTTTGTAAATTTTCAAATAAGAATTGTATGGATATGGAGGGAGGAAATACGTTTTGGCATATTTTACCGGAAGGAAAGTGTTTTGAAAATTCATATGAAGTGTTATTTAAAGGAGTAGCAATTAAATCTTTTAGTATAGATAGTAAAGAAATAGTTTGTTCTGTAAATGCAAATGAAATAACATTTGCATTAGCTACAAAAAATATTGAAGTTCATTGTGATAGAGAGTTAATTCGCACTGAGCATCCAAAATTATTTATTGCAGAAAAAGATAGCAACGTAAATAAATATTTTTTCGATGTAGATAAAGTAAATGGAGAAGTAGTTAACAGAGTTAATTTAGATTTGTTCACATATGTAAATTCTAAGTTTGTTTATGTAGAAAGACATTTAAGAAATCAAATTAATGATTTATATATTAATTTAATAACTGAAAAATGCGAGCTTGAGAAAAAAGTAATTGAAAATTCCCTGTCCTTGGCCACTATTGCTCCTGATGAGTTTGCTTATAACATTATGAAAAGACCAGGTTATATGGCAAAAGTTGCGGGAGAAGTTGTACATTTAATTAAATGTGTACCAAGATCGGTGATAGTATTACATACGAAAGAGTGCTATAATCATTTACCAGTTTCAGTTGGAAATGAAACTTGGTTTTTAACACCAAAAACCCATATATTAATCAAGAAAAGTAGTAAAGTAGATTGTAATTCAATTGTACCAGCGTATTACGAAATTGATGGACATTGGATTAAACTCATACCGAAGCCAACAGTGTCTATTCCACCGAATGTTATCAAACCAGATACTCATTTGGGATGGACATTTCAAGCTGTGAAAAATTTAGCGACGAATGGCATTTATTCGCAAACTGATTTGGATAAATTACGAGAACAGTTAATGTTTCCTATGGAAAAAACACAAATTTTGAATGTTATTGCAAAAGATATAGCTGGTGATGTAACAGATGGAGTTACATTTTCAGAAAATACGTTAACAAGTATTGCAGAAAGTACGTGGAAAAAAATATTTGAAAAACTTACTACGTGGGGATCCTTTTCATCAGGAATTTTCATGATTATAGTAATACTACACATTTGCAAATTGACAATTGACACTATAATAAGAGGATATGCTTTACATGCAATATATGGATGGTCTATTAGACTATGTGGGGCTATTTTTAGTTCTTTAACCCATTTATTCGTTTCTATGGGAAATACAGAAAAAATGATGAGTTATGCAAAATCAAGAAATTATAAAGAAGAAAAAGAAGAAGAGCTAAAAGAAGTTAAAGTTATTTCGCAAAATTCTCAACCTATAAAAGCTGAAACATCATTTACAACAGCAACTTCTTTACCACCTATTCGTAATAAACCGCCTTATATTTATCCATCTAATACAAAATCTCAAAATTCTATAAATGTTTCTCAGAGCTCGAATTTAGATATTTTTTCATTGGATTTACGGTAGTTTTTATTGTTTAAATGTTAGTTAAATATTTCATAAATGTCTTACATTATCTAGGGCCCCGAGGGAACTACATGTAACGATGTAGTGTATTCATTTTTATACGTATTTTAAATAAGGATTTAATTTATTTTATTTTATGTATTTATTTGTAATTTAGAAATAAGACGACAATATCATGTTATCATCTAATATTTAAATTTTTTGTACTTAGAAACTAATTATAAATTTTGAATTTTGAAAGTTAAGAATTTTATTGCAATTCATTGCAATATCTTGGGCTCCGAGGTGTAACGTCCTACGACGTTATTTATTTTTAATCTATGATTTACAAATTTTAAACTAGTTTTCAAAATTCAAAACACACGAAAAGAATTACGATGTTAATTTCGAAAGATTGTATTTTGAATGCGTGCTGTAATTTAGTAACACAAGTCAGCAGTGTTACTTATTCGGCAATCGCTAAACTTTTAAAACTGATTATTAAGCATTACACTTTAAGTTTTGGTCAACCTATTCAGGCTTTAAAAGAGTCGAATTGGCCTCATTTTAATTAGTCTCGTGTTTAAGTCCGAACTCCGTACCTCGCGGTTCGTCAATTTGCGAAGATTTTTATTGTACTTCCAAGTACTCAATTGTGAATTTAAGAAGCAAATATATTTTCAATCATACTCGAAAAGAAAACTGTGAGTGCATCATTTCAACGACCTATCACCTATTATCCAAATAAGACGAGCAAGCAGAGAGAAAAAGACGAGGATAGCAGACGCAGCAAAATAAGACAAGTGAAGCAGAAAAATGTAAGTCAAATAAATACACTAAAAGTACATATCGGAGCGGGTAACGAGTCTAAACCCAGCCGCTAGTAACAATTCTATACGCGCTCTCAACAAATAATTAAAAATACTTCATGCTCTCAAATACATGTCCTACCTATGAGGTGAGAGTGTAGGTGGGACATAACACACCTAAGGCAAAGCTTGTTGTCTTCAAACGTGAAGAACTTTTGACCAGTGTATCCAATTCCGACAAATTTATATGCAAATTGAAGGACTTTTTGTGGACTTTAAGACTGTATATATCAAAAACAACAAAAAAATTTTATACGGTAGATAATGCAGTATGTTTGATAAAAACTGCAAAAATCGCGTTGATTTATTTCGGTTTTTCACATCTAGCTCTTTGTTGGCTTGTGCTTTTGGATAAGTGCACACCAGTTTCTTGTTTAAGATGAACTAATAAACGAAACTAGCATGGTTCGCCTCAAGGCGTGCCCTCAAAAATAAAAAAGGGCAACTTTTGGACACATTGGATTGTGATTTCTGGTAGAATACCTCATTTATCGTCATTAATATACCTATATATACAATGCGATCATTCGGCGATACTCATTTTTTGGTTGTCTATGTCAATATGAACAAAATGCGACCATTTAGACCAATTTTGAATTTGAATTCGCTTGAAGCGGGACTTTTGATCGTTTTTTTCGACTTTCAGCCCACTGTGCGGCGGCGTGCACCGCTGTCTCGCTTGCGTCCACGCTTCGTTCGCGCACACTTTTAATAAACTAAAACTGCAGTTTCGTCGTTAAGGATAGGTTTTTCGCTAACTACCTTTCACATCTTAATAACTGAATAGTTACAGTCACCATCGGTGAAAGAAAAATGGCGATGTGTATAAAACAATTTCTGCTGTTGACCGCCGATTTTGAAGCTTCGAATCTCTCCTTCTATGAAAGTTAGCACAACAAACTTATGCTTAAACAATGCAGATTTTCAAGACCTTTCTAACGGTATTTTTAGATTTTCAATAAGTTTATTTTTTGCGGCGTGGCAGGCTTGTTTAACAATGGAAAAAAATTTATTTCATTGAAAGTGCTCCTGTGTAAAATTCATGCTGTGTATTGTTCATAAGGATTGCCGTAATGCGTACAACAATTTTTTAAATTTCTGTAGAGGGAATTTTTTTGTACAGATGTGCAAAAGAAAGGTATATTTTAAATTAACTTTTTAATTTTTTAAAAACTATTTAACTTAATTGCCTTGTTTCTGCATTGTTAGTATTAACATTTACACAAAAAGGTAATATAATATGTCTTGTTGAAAATTCAATTCTGAACAACTTAATATCTACCTTTTTTTGAAGTTTATTTTGCAATATATTTTCGATCAGTACAGTATTGCAAACAAATTTCACACAAATTTTATTTTTAATACAAATAATTATACTTACAGCTATTGGTAGGTGCATTTTTGTCATTATCTTCTCTGTTTGCATTTTCTAAAACTTCAGCCGAATCAATAAAATATGGCAAGTTGCCCACACGACCCTTTTCTCGCTGCGCTAATGAAAAATTCTTATCGTTTTCGCCCTGCACATCCTCCAATGCTTCCGCATGTGCGATGTCGAATAAATTATCCAATTGATCCACGAACGTTTGCTCCCTGGATCGTTGTTTGACACTTGCATTTTTTTCACCATACAGCACTTGTAAATATTTTTTTTAATAGAATTTTTCGATTTGCATAAGCACATGTTGTTTGTGGCGAGTTCGAATGCATGCTTTATTCCAAAAAAGTACTATTTTATCGTACACAATGTTTGACGATTCACGCAATGTTTTTTTTTAAGTTTTTGTGATTATACAGGAAACATGCCAAAACTTGACGATTAGAGGGCAATTTATTCCCTCTAATATCACTTATTTCCTCCACAATCCATTTTCGCTCTATACGAGGCATTTTCGTCGATGAACTTTACACTTTGAACGCTAGTCGCAGACTGAATTTAGAAACTGAAAGCAGCCAAAAGTGTCATATTTGTAATATTAATATATTTGCATATTATATAATTATGTCGCATTTTACCTCAACGCGTAAATTTTGATAAATATGACTCGACTACATCATCAAGTGTCTGAGAAAAAAATACATACAAATTGTAATTTGGACATATTTCGAAACTTTGCAAAATGATATATTAACGTGTACAGGAGATTGTCACATTCATGAAGATTCAACTATTTTGCATTTCTATCATGTTATGCTACATACGATTTATGCCTGCGCGGCATTCTCTCATGTAATTTTTTCATATTAACGGATTTTTATGATTCAAATTTTGTTATTATCGTAGCGTAATTTGCAATAATAATATATAGTCTGTTGTTCAATAATGTTATTATTAACAAATTAGGTATGTTGATATAAATATCTGTATTTTTTGCTCCAACCCTTATTTCCAAAGCCATAAATAGTTGGGATCTTGGGTCTAACTCAGGTAAAAATTTCGAGCGGACCGTTTCCGCTTTTCCTCTTCAACCGTCGGATACTTATAATTCAATTCTTAAGGTTAAGTACTGTCGGATAGGCGACACTTATTTTCAGCTCATCTACAAAATGTAGGTTACCAACTTTAATTTACTTTTTAGAGTACTAAATATTAATTTAAAAATTTGAAAAAAATACTGTTATTAGTTTTAGGCTGATTCCCATCGTATAGGCGGTTGAGGCATGAAAATCGAAAAACTCGGTCATATTGAGGCAGTCTAATATATACATATGATATACATTGATATTCCTTCCCCCATTTAAACGCTCATTTATTTTTTTCAAAACTATTGCTTTTTATAAAGAAACTTGCCAATCTATTTATTGATATCACAACTTTCTTTTGTTAAAATTCAAATTAAAATTTATAAAATGGGTATATTATAGAGAATTGACCCAAAGGAAATGGTAGTCTGTCCAATAGACCCTTAGCGCAAAGATCTTTACGCATATAACATAATTATTTTTTAAACTAATTATAAATACCTTCTTAATCACTGTTTTATAAACACTATTGTTATCACTCTTTAGTAAGGGAAGTATTAATTACCGTATACAATAAAGCCTCAATCATCTAATCTAAATCTTTAATTTATATAATGAAATGACCATCAGAATAAGATACTTAGGATTTTGGCTATATAAAGGTTATCGAGAGTTGGAAATGAAATTTAAATTTACATAATGAAATAGATATACATTGTAACGTGGAATTTTCCCGCCCGCACGAGAATTCCAGTTAGTATACAATTATTTATATTTGCACGGCTATCTTCCTTTCTCCAACTCGTGGTGTTCCTGCAGATGGTAGAAAACGGGAAAGTGGTGGCAATTAGGTTTACAAATTATTAACACCAATATTTAAAAATAATAAACACAAATATATTGTAATTCCTCTCTATACATTTAGATGCGGCAAACATATTTGATTATGATTCGACTTATAAAAACATGGGCACGCGGCCAAATTACTAACTCCACAGCCGCTCGGAGAAAACCTGAAAAGGACCACGAAAATTTCCTCTACGGATGATTTTAATTAGAGAAACTCTAAGAAAAGGGAAACGCCATCCGCTGGAAAAAAACGCGCGAAAATATCCACTATGCCACACGACCCGAGTTCCACAACATCCTGGATATTCCCTTATTAAATCAATTTCATTATCTATATTTTCAACTTCTCACCAATACAAATTTCCGCTACCCACAAATTTCCTCTAGCTTCCTCCAAACCTCCAAAAATCCTCCACAATTCCAAAATGAATGGATTGCCACGCCTGGTTACCTCCAAGATGGCTTCTGGATTACCAAGGGAAAGAACTATATCTGCTGAAATACGACTGAATCAATCAGGCACCAGGAACGGAATGGCCGAGGCCAACGCTCCGATCGAGGAAGGATGCCGCGTTTTCCCACTCGACCTCCTTCTTCACGGAAGCGCAAGCCCGGCCTCCAAAATTACATCATTGGTCCTCTTTCCTAGAAAAATCCCCTATTGGCCATTAATATACCACCACTAATTTATTCCTCTATCCGTGATTTCCTCCAGCGCCCTCTTTTCCAAATCCAATTTAATCATCGGTTAGAAAATCAATTAACGTCCTCTATTATTTCCTTTAATATGCAAATTCGCGCCCCCTTTATGGATATCGATCAATCAATCAATCATGTCGATATCCATTCAGTGGCTCCACCTATAGATAATCCTCACGGCGCGCGACATTTGAAAATCCTCTATCATCCTCGAGTAAACCATAGAGATACATATATCGAGTCCTAGCCCGTATATGCCTCTATACGTCTCTATGACGTCCGCGAGTTAACGTAAAGTCAACTCTGAGCGCTCCAAACGCCGTCAACTTCGCGCCGCTATATCCCTCTCACTCTCTCTCAAGCGCGCACTATCTCTCTCTCTATCTCGCACACACTCGATTCCCACTCTCGCCAAATGTCTCTCTCCCGCGCGCGCCGACTCTCTCTCCCCCTCTCCCGCTCACACTCACACTCGCGCTCTCCCCTCTACACACCGCCGCATGCATGTAACCGCGTGCGCGCGGCTGCCGGCTCGCTTCCTGCCATGCCCCCTCCCGAGCGCCAACGCGCTGCGCAGGTGGGACTCGGGAGCTCACATCCTGCGCTCCGCACGCGGCCGGTCAGAGGCAACTCCTGCGAGCGCCACCGAGCGCTGGCTCCGCTCCAGGAGCTGTCAACTCGCCGAGTGTGAGTCAGCTGGCCGTGCAAAAACGTTCACGACGCAGCAATAATTATTGCTACGTCGCAACATATAGAAAAACACATTCAGTTTTGACCACATATGGGTTATTGAGAATTCGAAAATTAACTTTATGTTATTAAGAGTTTGAAATTTATTTTTAAGTTTTACCTAAAGAAACAATCTTATACTTGCCAGCCATTTACCTTGAAAAGGTATATTTTTCTAGCAAATTTTCGAAGAATCGAGGATTTTAAATATATTAATTAGACAAAATTTGTGGAAAGAATTATTCTACGATGCTTTTTATAAAGTAATTTCGTGGAAAATCTTACTGAAAATACGATATAAAAACCATTTTATAAATGGTTTTTTAAAGTTTTCTAATGAGTTATTGATCTATTTTCAAAAAATATTAATTTTTCTGTGTGATTTGATGTTACTATTAAACTCAATCTGTTAAAGTAAAGGCATTCAACAAATTTGAATTTGACAACCTATTCTGGGGCCTTCTTGCCCAGCATCGAGTCGGAAATAAAGATTACTATATGATTGATCTGGTAGAATTTTCTGTGAAGCAGACAAACAGCTGTTTTTCATCTAACCTTCAAATCATCAGATCACTGTAGTTTGTCTGCTAGGTGCTGTAACAACTAAATGTGCTAAACACCTCAATGGTGTTGTTAAAGTCCAAGAGCTTCTACATGAGTACATCAGTTATTCAGATAAGTATTGTAAACTGATAAGTATTAAGTATCTGTAAAGAGCTTCTTCTTTGTTTATTGTTTACTTTTAGGTGAACGGGTGGAAGACAGCAAGATGGGATCCTTATATTGACTGTTTGGAGTATCATTTTGCATACTTTAAAATAGCTCAAAGTGTATTTAATAATAGAAAGTAGTGCAAATAATTGTAATTATTAATAAATCTTACGAACGGAGACGGTTCAGTAGGCAGAGTGTCGGACTCGTGATCCAGAAGTTCTGAGTTCGATCCCGACTCTGGGCTTTTCTATCATTGGAACACCTATATGTTTACATACACTTGTATGTATATACTTAAATGTCTTATAGCGTCGAAGTTTCAGTAGTTCGGATCTCACTGTACACAATCTACAGATGCATTGTGCAGCTAAACTGTAGGTCCAGTTGAGATTCATGCGGACTACATTCCGATGTGGTGCACATGCATCCCGACTGTAGGGAACCTCACTAGCCGATACCATTGTATGGTATGGAGCAGTGGGAAGAGCCGTATAAGACTCATAAGGAGGTCTTGGGTAGGCTGTAATAAAAACAAAAAAATTAATAAATCTTGATTATCAAAATACCATTATCAAACAACATGCTGTTTCCTGTAGGTATTTCTGAGCTTATTCATATGACTTACATTATAAACATCAAATGCCTTTTTCTCAACTTTTATATTTTGTGACGTTGTGCTTTTTCCGTCCTTGGGGAGGCGTAGCACCACATAATGACACCTTTTTAGGTTTACCGCGAGCTCGTATTTTATAATTAAATTGGACGCCCGAACTCGCGATCTTGTACACTTATGCTGCCGGCTTGAGAACTCCTTATCTCTAGGTCGCGGGGGGTGGGGGAGAGATGCAGGGAGAGAAATACACAAAATGAATATACGTGACTTACTTAAAATAACACTTCGAAATTTATTATCAAAATTAAATAATTTAGTGTCGACTCGCGGACGTGTGCTCGTCCTCGGGCGAGCTCACCGTCTTTACGCGGGCTGGCTCTAAGTTAGGGACTCGCGGCGGGGAGGTATCTTAGGAACGCTCCTACCTGTCTCTACTTCTTTAGCTCCTCGTCCTCGCGTACTGGCGTTGCCTCGTACCCTGTGGAAGCGCTCGCGAAAGAAACTAATTATTCGATCGGAAGATGCACACGAGGGAGGGGGAGGGGGTAATCTTGGTCACTGGAAGTCGCTTTGGAAAAAAATCGCTTTGTCTCGCTAGATGTGTCTCGGTCCGGATGGTACTTGATACTTTTCGATACTGCCCTGTTCGCGCTCGGCAACTACGCCGGTTCGCAGCGTCCATCGCTCTCTCACTCCTATCATACATTTCCACGCTTTCGCACCATATAGCACATTCGCACGCTTACGCCCTCTTTTATAATACTCAAAAATGCGCGCGACATTTGAAACGCGTTTACACGCTTGTCTGGCTGTATTAATCGTATTTACGCATTTTCCGCATTTCGGCACGCTTACATTCGTGTTTGCCGCTCGCACGCACGCTGTACGCCATTCCATCCTTCTCGCACTCATGCTACAGTCCGTTTCTCGCCAACATGGTGGCTGTCGCTCGCGCGCGTACGCCTCGTGGCTCGCATGCCTCGTGTCTTCTTGTCTCTCTCGCTCTCGCTGCCTCAACGCTGCGCCGTTCGTCCATCTCTCTTGCTCTCGCCTAGGCTGCCGCGCGCTGCTACGCGCTGTATTCCCCCACTCTCTCGCTCTCGCCTCGTGCTGCTGCTGCTCGGCGGCACGCTGCTCTCGGCGCCGCGCTGACCTGCTGGCTCTAACAGCTGACTGTTCTCTCGCTACTCTGAAAACACCACCGAGTGTAAGATTTTCATATCTTGACTGGGTGATGTCCAGGCGAGCAGCCATCGACGGGATCCCCGTCACAATTTTTATAATTTTAGGTCACTTACCGTGGGATTTCTGAAAAACTGGTTGACGGATCAGGCTGAAATTTTATAGAGACTTTTTGAAATATCATTCTCCAAAAAGTACGTGGAGCAAAATTGCCTAAAGTAAGTTCAAAGTAAATGTTATGTATGTTCATCATATACGTATAATTCACTGTAATTTTTAATATTGTCATTATTTGCATAACTAATTATTATAATTTGATATTTTTCAGAAATCTGTTCCACTTAGTTTATGTGTACACTCACAAGGAACATTTTGCGCTTTGACAAGCCTGAAAACATGAACCAGTTACTTCAGAAAGTTGCGGCAAGTACATAAAAATGCTGAAAATCATGATTTTTGTAAGTCAATGCTTCCAATTGTTTTCAAATATTAAACACACTAAATGCATATTTTGTATACATAACAATATTGTATAATACTTATATTTTAAGGAAAAAATATATACAAAGGGATAAACGATAGGTAATCTCGAAATCCCGCTCTCCTGCCCTGTAAGCCATGAGCATGTATACGGTAGCCAAAGGAGAGAATAATATGTCAATTTCTAATACGCAATAAATGAATTCTATTAACTGAACAACTGAGCGTAAAAATCGTTTATTAAAACCATTGCAATTCCTAATAATAAATATATAGTTTTAAACTTCGTTATTGAGTCGTAACATGGTTATGGTTGTGTCCAGGTGAAAGCATTATCTCAAACTCATCCTTTTAAAGGATTTCACTGCAATTTGTAGTAGTATTTTTATTGAAAATGGTTATTGTAATATATCTTAAACGATTCTTCGATGAATAAATTATTTTGAAAGCATTATTTCATCGTTTTAACAATTTATTATGATACTTTTCCACAGGGTTTCAATCATAAAAATAAATTATCCACAACAAACACTATGGATATTGAATTGAAAAAAGGAGGGCTCAAATCTGATTTAAGTATTAAAATTGAATATGATGAATCTGATTTAAGTGTTCAAACTTTAGATACTGTTAAAAATAGTATTAATCCAAATTGTATTCCATCTGAAGATATACGGCAAAATACTGGAGATAATAAAAGTATTTTATCAGAATTCGGATGTCAACAAAAAGATACTAAAAATTCTTTTAAAACAACGACTAGGTAAATTCAGCATTTTAATATAGTACAGTAGTATACGCATGTAGGCCATGAAAATGATTTATTTCATAGAGAAACTATATTTTTCACAAAATCTTATTTTGATTACATGGGTAATTCCTCCATATTTATGTTCGACGTTAGTAGGCGTCTTGGATATCCATCTCTCATATGGGCTTATGCTGGGGGTATAATTTTATACGCTGTGCTTGCCTAACATTGCCTGATATTTGGCGCTCGAGCAGGACTCGTTTTGATATACAGATTGAGTCCAAGTTATTTGATTTTGTGTACATAATTTAGTTCTACTTAAAATTGTTGGAAGAGTCTATCAATCTCTCCGAGACAAACGTGTAACGTGCCAGGTCTATTGACTAGGAGTTAGTTATTGACTATATTGTTGCATGTTTAGCGTTAACATATGTCGGTAGCGTATTGGAGTTTTCGGCCGATCTTGCGTTATACATTGGGCGGCGAGTTGCTGACTTGCGCGTCAGCACTCCTTGCGACCTACTGATCTGGAGTCGGGTAATATGATTTCTGGTGGCAAATTATGATTGGTCGAGGCTATCATACGACGTATGTTCTGTCGAAATTAAGTGTGCTCCGCCTGAGACTTTATAAGCCCCGGAGATGCGCCGCACCAGGCCTTTTGCAGAGTGAACGCGCGAGTAGTCGTTTGGGTAGTCTCGCTGAGTTAGTAAATGCGTGGAAGCATTTGAATGACATATACATCACCTTCTCAAATTCGGCTACGAGGGCTCAACCCTAGAAAGTTGAGTATTCTCACCGGGTATTGACAAGAGTGAGTATAGACAAGTTAGATCTCTATTATTTGAAGACTCGGCTAAGAGGGCCTGCCGACCAAAGTAGTTAGCTAGGGAAGGACCGCCAATAAATCTGGCGAAAGTGATTAAAACTCACAGCTTAGTTAGGACCAAAATATTTGCCACGAGAAGTCGTGTAGCCTAAGTTAGAATAGTTATTATTATTATGAAAACCTAGAGAACTTCTGTAATAATAATACTTAGACGATAACTCCAGGTTAAGTAAAAATAAGACTTCATGTAAAGATTGATTAGAAGTAAGTACCGAACGAGACAACATTGTTAACACGAACAACCTTTGTAAGAACCGGACTGTACAATTGGGACTCTGAATAAACAAAACAAAAATAATAATCAATATAACATCCTAGAGAGTATTTATTTATAGAATAACCAATTGTCATAAATTAAGTCCACAAACTGCTCAGCGTGTCCGCGTTACTGTACAACGTGTCCGCGCTACTACTCAGCGTGTCCGCGTTACTGTGCAACGTGTCCGCGCTACTACTCAGCGTGTCCGCGTTACTGTACAACGTGTCCGCACATACTATACATCTTACAAACGTATGTAGGAAAAAGGTGAAAACAATTTACACTATTTTTCCTTTCTTCAACGTTTCAGTGATCATTGCCATTCTCTTCAGGAAAACTGTCAATTTCTTTACGAATATTAATAAATGAGTACAACAAATTGTAATAACTGATAAATATAAAAATTTTTATTCCCTTACATATAGAGGTACAGAACAAGGAGTAGATACGAATTTTCTCTTCCCCAGCTGATCTGAGGTGGAGGAAGGAGAAGCGAGAAGCGAGAAGACGATCACAGTTATTGTTCCGGCATTCTCGGCTACAATTTCGATAATAAGGAAACAATAGGTGTAGTCAATGCTTTTATATCCTCAAAGAGTCTCGCGAGATAATTGTGTGTACACGTTATGGAGTTTTTGTGTGTCTTCTATTTTATTGATGCCATTATCTTACATTTGAATATGCAACATTTCAGAAACAAGCCTAATATTTAAATTACTCTCTTCACCTTTAATACTTATGTTACGATACAACTACTACAATACTACTAATGTTTAAAAGAACAACAGGTTTAGAGTGAGCCTGTTCTTATTCTGATTCCGTTTATTAAATGTATCCATTTAGTAATGGGTCACTAAATATATGAAATTTGATAAATTTTATGCAGTATAGTAAAATTTTATATTTAAGAACTGTTTCTGTCGTAATACTTATTATGGTTACGTATTATAAAATTATAAAATTACAAAAACAATCACAAAAAATTACAATCGCACGTGTTCATGAGAAATTTTAAGTTGATGCCATCGACCAGATTTGAATATTATAATTTTGATACATTTTTATGTTAATATTTGGAAACTGGTCAATGGTATCAACCTAAACTTTTCTCATGGCATCTTATTAAATGGTAGGCGTATTGAGAATTCATGTGTTCCTTTTACCTTTTAGATTGTAAAAGATATACTTCCCTTAACCAAAAGGCACGTTCATCTACATTCAGGACGCTGGTTCGTACTCCCTGAGTATTGAAAAGAACTAATTTTTCATTCAGTAAATTAGTCATAGCGATTCCATGACCACTTTAAGGTTTATTCGTTGAACCACTCTTACAACAATCAAATATTAAAGATTTCAAAGTTTAAAAACTCAAATCTGGTCCAGCGGATAAACCTGAAACTTGTTATGGAATCTCTGTGACTAATTTACTTAATGAAAAATTAGTTCTTTTCATTATCGAGGGAGTACGAAGTACAACCAGCTTCCAGAATATGAATGAGCGTACTTTTATTTCTAGGAAGTATACTTTCTGGTATCCAAAAGGTAAAAAGAACACATTAGTTGCCAAATCCATCAGTCGAATGGAAAACATAAGAAATGATAAGTTGATACCATTGACCAATTTTGAGTATTCTAATTTTCAAACTTTTAGAAGTTAATATTTCAAACCTGGTCAATGGTATCAATTTAAAATTTCTCATGGTATCCTTCTGATTTATGGGCTTGATAACTCATATGTTCTTATTGCCTTTTAGATAGCAGAAGGTATATTTCCCTTAAAAAAGGGCGTCCATCGATATTCTGATAGCTGCTTGTACTTTGTATCCTCTGCAAATTGAAAAAAACTTATTGTTCATTCAGTAAATTTTTTGCAATAATCACAGAAAAAAGATTTCAAAATTTGAAAACTCAAAGCTCGTCCAACCGATAAACCTGAAGCTTGTTATGGAATCTCTGTGACCATTGAACCATTTGAAAAATTAACATTGAATATTAATATTTCAAAACTGGTCAATGATATCAACTTAAAATTTCTCAGGGTATCCTTTCGACTAATGGGCTTGATAACTCATGTGTTGTTTTTACCTTTTAGATAGGAGAAGATACACTTCCGTTAAGAAAAACGCTCATCCATATTCTCGAAGCTGATTGTACTTTGTACTTCCTAAATATTAAAAAGAACTAATTTTTCATTAAATAAATTAGTCACAGGAATTCCATGACAACATTCAGGTTATGTAGATAAAAGTATAATAGAAGTGTGTGCTTAATAAAAGCTTTTTGTAGTTATAATAAGTTAATAATTATTAGTATTATGTTACTTTAAAACAAAAAGCTGAGTGGAAAAATTTGGACAAAGACAAAAGAACAATAGTAGTATACGCTTCAATTTATACTTAACAAGACAATAATTTTTATGATTTTATTCCTTCCATGAGTCCAAATTGAAACTGGATTATGATTAAGTCATCTTCAAAATCCAAATCCGAGCTGTTAACCGTATCTGAAAACTTAAAATAAAACTTACACAAAGTTTCATATTTTTTTAGAACAAAACAAAATAAAATAAATATAAAAGAACTTATCTAACTCAGACGGTATGCGACTATATCACTCGAAAGTATAGTATATTCCTCCTATGTAAGAATTAAAGATTAATTTTATAACTTTTGATACCCTTAATGTCACAAAAATTCTAAGAGTTAACTCTATATATACGGTTATTTCATTGTTTTAATCAAAGTTAATTTTCGAACTCTCAATTTGGAACGCTTATATGGTAAAAATTCAAATCTATCTATGAAAATATTAACGCGTAAACATCTTCACGTTAAGGGTCTGTTGGTCAGACTACCACTTCTTTAGTGTTACTTTTCCTATACCTTCGAATTTACATAAATTTCAATTTTAATTTTACCAAAAGAAAGTTACGATATTAATAAATAAATTGGCAAGTTCTTTTATAAAAAGCAATCGATTTGAAATAAATAAATAAGCGTTTAAAAGGGGGAGGATTATAAATATATTGCTATAATGAGCGTTTTATCTACACTCAATATTTGCTAATAATATTACTTTCAGAGTTTGCTTTTAATACTTGCTCCGCAAGCAACGGATGGTCAATCCGTCTTGAGCAGCAACTCTGTTATTGTGGCTTAGAATATTTTAAACATTTAACTTCTGAATTCTTACCTTATTGTTATTGTAGACTTATGTATGATAGATTAATAATTCTATATATTTCCTTATATATGTGTATGTATGTTTTGGGCCGTTCTATCTGCTCTCAACTGATGGATTGATTTATTTGTTATGGATCCAAGGGATTAATAATTCTAATTAAACCTTTTAGTGGTGGCTTCACACTATTTATTTCTTTTTTCCTACAAGATTAATCCTTTATTCTGGTCCAATGGAATAATTGTCACAATGTATGTATATGTCTAAGTATATCTATCTAAAATATGTCTAACTCTGAGCAGTGCTGAAGAGCGACTGACTCATTTACTAAATACATTGTCGCCGATCGCCTCCTTCGGCCGACAATTAGCGCTGACGGCAGAGATTGCAACCTCCGCCCGCGCGTCCCTTGCCCTCCATACTCCGTATACTTGAAGCATATCGCACTGCGGCTCACGTTGCACATTCCTTAGGCCAAATGTCGACATTAAGGAAGTACACCGCCAGCTCGCGCGCAGTACGCTTTTCGTACAATGTACCATGTTTCGAATATTCGAGAACAATCAAAATTGCTCCAGAATATTCGGAACATAACATCCTCCCCTCCTTGAAGACGTTTGTTGTCCTCAACAAACCATCGCCTATACTAACAATAAAAATATATGCTACCATCGAATCATCAAACGAAACGTCACAAATGTCCAAAATACACATTAATAAAAATGGTGTGGACGTGAAAATACTAATATAAATTTAAAAAAAACCTGTTATTTAACCATATTACTTAAAAAAACAACATGGAAAATAACCAAAATCTATAATGATCCGAATATGGAAAAAAAACAATGATTCGATGATCACATCTATTTTTGCCTACCTACCATGCCTATCCGAGTGTTAATATTATTAATTAATTATATTGCCATGTATATTAGTAAACTTAATACTATATTCGTCTTCTTCCTCTGCTTGCCAATCTGCCAATCTAGTCGAAGACACACCAAATACTACATAGGTCCAACAGAATAGGGTCAATAAATAAATTGGGTCCAACAACTCATTTATAAAAAGTACAAAAATATATGTTTATTGGAGGAAAAAAAACACATTGGTCCAAATAAAATTCTATTAATCGTGATTTAATTTTTCACGAACAATGGTCCATAAAAAAAAAAATAATTGGTCCATCAGAAGCTGACTGTAGACTCCAGTTCCCAGCTACTGTTTGTCTCCCACTCGTCCTGCTTATAGATGGGAACTGAAGCCTCGTCTGATGATATGGGCAAAGCCCTTGCCTCATCTTGAGTCCCCTCCATCGATCGAATACGAGCCTCTTCTAACTCTTGTGCATCTGAGATCTCCCTCAGAATTTGGTCCAATAAAGGCTCAGCAAGACCAACTGCCTCAGAACTCAACCCTTGGTCCATAATACTCATATCATCTAATGCTTGTGCCAACTTCTTCTCCTCCTCAATGTTGATTAATGTAGCCACAGGCACTCGTGAACTACAGTTCTTCTCATGGTCCTTACGATCCTCATTACGAACCCAAGCTCCACATGGTTTATGTTGGCGCAATGCCAAAGGGTTCTGAATATTGCAAACGACAAAATGATCCTTCTCATTTCTGGCATCATATTGAAGTCCACAAACCTTATGGTACTTTCTGATTGGCCCATTACGCGGTACATGCCGCCTCGGCTCCCACTTTGGATTATATCCCGCACTGCAATGATCCATCGCAAACGCTGCATGCTCCTTATAAAAATATTGAATGAAGGCTTGACGCCTCCATGTCTCCACTTTTACATTGGGAGTATCCATGAAAGTTATATGGTCTAATGGACCATACCTAGCAAAATCCTTGATAAGCTCCTCATTGGTCTGTTTGGGCCATAACATTATAGAGAACCTCAGATACTGAGTGTCATCTAATGGTCCAGTTATCAACTTCGGCTCCGGAAATGGTCTCCTTGACGGCAAAAGTGTCATACTTGAACCCCTGGATCCAGAAGAAGTTCCTGCCCTCTGCGGAGTTGGTACCACGCCTTGAGCAGTACGACGATAGTCCACTCCTGCTGGTCGCTCCAACTCTCTCTGAGACACAACTGGCTTATCTGCCTGACTCCTAAAACGACGTAAGGCTGCCATCCTCTCCAATTGCTGGTCCATTTTCTCCCTAGTCATCATTGTAATTGCCGGCTGAGATGCATGAATCCTCATGGCCTCATCAACATGACTCAACCGGTCAAATTTTACATGGACTATTGATTTGGTCCTCCCTGCTGCCACAACCGTCCTATCAGAATGTGCAATATTGCACTCCCCGATTCCTTTAAAAATTTCCTCCACATTCTTCTTCTGCCCCTCATATTGGACCTCCAACATATCATTGACGTGGCGCTTTATTACATAAATCTCCACATCAGTGGTCCAATCAATCACCTTGTTGCCAGCATAAGAATTCAACTGCTGGTCCATCCTTGCTATCATCTCTTGTGTCATCTCCATGCCCAAAGATATTACGAATTGCTTCATAGAACGCGCTGCAATGGCATGCGACGCCCTGTGGTACACAATCGTAGCTATGGCATGACCCTCAGTGATCTCCTCAAATTCTATGCTGCAACCACCAAACGTCTTAAAAATCCTTTCAACTCTTTCCTTGGGCCCAATGAAAACTACTTTTATAGTAAAAGTAGAGATTAACTCCAAAGAGTGTAAACTCAATACGTGGTTCATCTGAAAACAATTAAAACAATATATACCATTAAATTTTGTTATTAAAATTCCATAATTCTATCCGCATGCATTAACTTCTATCTTATAATCAAGAAGGGTCCAAATTATCGATAAAATATAAGGGTCAAAACTTATATTAAATCCTAGCCTATATCTATCTATTTATGGTCCTAAATCTTATTGGTTTTTAAAATTTTCAAATAAGAATTTCGTATGGGGTCCAAACCATACAAAATCCAATGGTCAAAAACAAAAACAAATGGGTCAATTAAAGTATAGAAAGTTTATTATCCGAATCAACAACAATTTTCCTAAGAATACTAGGTTCTTCATCATCATCTGACTCCAACAATTCATCCTCCTCCATCGTACAAATCATTAAATGGTCGTCATCATCACTATTTTTGCTCTGTAAACCAGAGGGTCCTGGCTCAGATGATGTCATTCTATTCACCTCTAACGCCCCTATCTTTTCACATAACACCCTATCTTTCTCATCATTGCTCCTAGATCTTTTCCTTAACAAAATGACATCTCTGAGATCTTCAACTGCCTTGTCTTTTCCCAAAAATTTCACCTTTTCCATGTTTTTCTTATACTGTAACACCTTCCAACATGTATCTTCATGTAATGCAAATACATGCACATCAATCTCTTGTCCACACAAATCATGAAATTTCTTCATTCCCACAGGAAACTTATTCTTCGGGTCCTTTTTCAATGCAGCAACAGTTGGTCTATATATTTGATTACACTTCTGCATAGCATGTTCAGCATCAGCATCCGTAAAATACTGCACAAAACCAAAGCACAGTCTTCCCTGCTTATTACGCACAGTCTCATAATAATTAATACTGCCAAACTTCATAAAATGTTTAAAGAACATATCATCCTTTTCTGCATCTGTTCCTTCCCACGGCAATAAACAAAACAATCTATTACCCTTTTTCATAGATCTTTCCTTCCTCACAGTATGCACCTCTGATCTCACTTTTGGTTCTTTAACAGATTCTACCACATTCGGTCTTGGTCTAAAATTCTTGTTCTTCTTGGTCAACACATTCTTTTCATAGTTCCTAGCTGCGTCATTGGTAATTTTAGACAATGAAAACTCATTACTGACGTTATCTTTATCATAAAATTCCAAATCATATGGTCCAATATTGTTATAAAATTGATCTTGCTTCTTTCTCTGCACAATATTCGCAGTCACTTCATTGTCATATCTCACAATGAGCTTATTAACATATTTCATATCCTTGATTCTCATCACACGCTTGAAATAAACTGCTTCAGGCAATGGAATTTGTGGTATCATTTCCATCATCTGGGTCAATGACGCATATCCTTTGAAATAAAATATTACTGATCTACGATGTAACATTTCTAAATCTCTGCGATACATCTCTACGTTCCTGCAATTTACATATACAACAATAAAATACAAAAAAACAAAAAGAAACAAAAACACAAAGACAAACACATGGGTCAAATTGGTCTATTTACAACAGATGAAAACATCATATCATAAAAATTCATTTGGGTCTATATGAGAAAAAACATTTTGGTCCAATATATAACACTAATGCTCAGCATTATGTTTAAAAACAACATCATCCGTATCAACGCTAACTTCATGTGAATCATACACGTTACTATGACTTGAGTCAATAACAATTTTATCATCTCCTACACCAACTTCCTTCATCTCACAACCTTTACCAGAATCAACCCTTCCCGACCGATTCCTCCATTTTTTCCTCACTACTCTATACTCATGATCATAACATTTCTCATTAATCTTTTGTCTCAAACATGGAAATTTTACCCCACATTTCATCCCAACAATTAATCCAACTATTAATATAATCATTATCAATTGCAAACTCAACCCTCCATAAAACATTTTATTCGAACCATAACTCTCTCTCCTATGCTTCCCTATATGGTCCATTTCAATCATAATATCATGTAATGATTTCACTTTATCTGAAGTAAGTACTGGTCCAATGATCTCTTTCATCTCATCATCATTCATTTCATACGAATGATATTTATTAAATATTTCATATATTTCATTGAATTTCAAACTAATATCTGGTCTATACACATACAAATTTTCATCATTTCTGATCTCTTCTCCAAATATTACAACACTATCTGTTCTTCCTTTGCATCCAGAAGCTAGTCTTAAAACTCCTGTATCATTCAGCATTAAATTCACCTCTTCATTATCCATACATGTAATCCTCACTTTTTTAGACTCACACATTGAATATAACCAAGATTTATCACTACTCAAATACTTCCATTGGGTCCTAAAATAATTTTGATATTTGATATCACAATTATCAAACTTCTTTTTATGTGGATTCAATAACAAATTGACTTCACAATCTCTCGAAGCTGAAGTATCTTGTAACGCTTCTAATGCTGGACAAATATGTGCATAATGGGTCTTTATACATATTACATCTGGGTCTTGATCAAACTTAAAATATTTCTCCTGATCACTGCTCAAAGCTAAATATTCATGAGATGATTGAATATATAATGATCCTTTAATATTTTGATTAATCACTTGTGGTATGTTAACACTATGCATTTTATATAATTGATAAGAAATTCTATCAACTAAAGGTACATATAAAATTATTATGGTCTTGCCATCCTGATGAATTGCATCTACTTTCGAAATCTTCACAATTTCCTCACTCCTGATATGCTCCACCGGAATTGGAAAATCTAAATCACCACTAAATTTCTGTATATCTCCAACTATTTTATCTAAAACATCTGCTTTAATTAACTCCAAATGAACTCTCCCCTCCTTCAATTTCCTCAAAACATCCAGAATTTTTTCATTACTCCGAATCAAATGGTCCATATGTGAATCTAACCTCCTCACATATGCTGTATTATACATTAAATACATTAACTGCTCATTTTCCTTATTTAACTTATCCATCATTCCTTTCAAAGATACCTGAAAAGCTTGTAAAACAATCTGATGATTCCTAGTTACATTAAACAATTCTTCAAATTGGGTCGAAACAATATGAGAATTTTCCTCCATCAAATGTACCATCTCTGTTTGATCTAGAAATACTTGGTCTATATTTTTGTTAACACTATCAATATCATCAGAAGTTACTAATCCAAACAAACTCTTACTCACACTACCAACTATCCCTAATGGAATCAATCTCTTCATTCTAATACTACTCGGGTCCTTAACTATAGGAAATTGAACTTGTCCAATAGTCGTAACAGTATCACGTATCTTCTCCTGAAGTTCATTCAAATTTTGTTCTTTCAATTCAATTATATCTGCATCCAATGCACTCCTGCATTTGGTTTGGTCTACAAACTGTGAACATTCCTCCATTAACTCCTTATAATGTTTCACAGGTCCATGAAATGATAAAAATTCATCCACTTTAATGAAGATTTTAATCTTCCAAAAAGCACGTTCTGTTCGAACATTTCCCAATTTCTCAAAATAAATTCCAGGATTCGGGGTCAATATTTCATTTTGAAATACAGGTCCACTATTCATGATCTTCATTACACTCAGTAATATAAACATTCCAACTAAACACTTCATCCTGTAATTATATTATAATTAATAACCAGAAAATTCTGATTCATCAAAATTACGATCCTCCTCTGCAACCTTTAACTTATCAATATGCTTCCTAATTCGCCTCCCATCAGGATACTCCAATATTACATTCTTTCTCCCAACAAACTCCACAATTTTCAAAGGTTGACTTCTATACGGGTCAAATTTATTGGTCCTCACTTCCTTAACAATACGAGCATACCCCCCTACTTTACCCTTAAACTCTTTAGTTTTTTTATCATATCTCTCTTTTGATTTCAATTTCTCTACAATCTGTTTTCCCCCGCTAAAATCTTCATTTCATTCAAACGCAACACTAAATCTCTAATATAAGTATGATAAGTTCTCAATTTTTCATCTGACGGAATTTTAATTGGTAAACGCGCTACTCTCCCAAAAACTAATTCAAAAGGCGTAAAATTCGTTGCCGTATGAACACTCGTATTATAAGTAAACGTAGCAAAAGGCGCTAATTTATCCCAATCATCATACTTTTGAGAATAAATTCTAATAAATTCAACTAACGGTGCATGACTCCTCTCTAAAGAACCATTCGTTTGCGGTCTATAACCTGATGTCTTTAAATGATCTATTTTAAAAATTTTCAACATTGATTCTACTATATCCGACAAAAAACTAGTACCCCTATCTGATAAAATTGCTCGCGGTGCCCCAAACTTACAAATCAAATGCCTCGCCAAAGCATCTGCAATAGTGGTCGCATATAAATTTTTAATTGGAATTGCAATTAAATATTTAGTCAAATTACATTGCATGGTCAACAAATGCTGATTCCCACTCGGCGTTATTCTCAATTTACCAACCGTATCAATTGAAACCTTATCGAACGCTTCAATTGGCGTATCCGTTATAATCATCGGCTCCCTTATCTTGAACCTCTCAATCTTTTGCTCTTGACAACCACTGCACTTCCTTATATAATTCTGAATATCGTTTCTCATACCTGGCCAATAAAATCTCTCCCTTATCTTCTGATAAGTTTGATTAATCCCCTTATGTCCTCCTGTCAAACTATCATGTAACGTACTTATTATTTTCCTCCTGTTCTTTTCAGCTGGTAACTCCACTTTTCCATAACAAACCGTCACAACAATATTCGAATTATCAAAATGCCTCTTCAATAATTCACTCATCAACCCAGGCTCCAATATATCCGTTAAATCTCCTTTCCTGGAAATTCTGAAACTCTCAACATGCCTGTAATCCAAAACTCTTCTCAAGTTACCCAAACACTTATTCACATTTTCCAAGGTTACTACACTAAACTGCTTTTCCTTCACTACTAAAGAAAAAACATTATACTTCTTATACGGCGTAATTAATATCTGACCCACAAAAGGTTTCTTCTTTTTCAAATTAAATAAATCTATTGCACCAATATCATTCAACAATCTCGTTATTGACGTATCTGCCTCACAATCTCTAGTTATAAAATGAACTATATTATCCTTCTTATAAGTCAAACAATCCCTCACACTCAACACATTACTCCCCTTCACTGATTCTACTAACCTTTCCT
>JACCIB010001555.1:0-29048 GCA_018906965.1 Philotrypesis tridentata | reverse complement strand
GTAATAATCGGTGAAGCGACGACATTGCATGGTCGTCGTGATAAGACCAATTCGCCCCGTTATAATATGGCACCTGGGTGCGCTTTTCAAAGTATAAAATCTTGTTTAGTTTATTTTAATTATTATAAATGTTAAAACTGATTGTATGGGGATATTCTATAGCATTTTTATAATGTAGTGCAACAAAATTTCGATGGATTACGCTAATATTTCACTGTTTTGTTGATATTCTAGGACTTCCACAGGTTATAATGAGTTAAACTATCTTTCATATTCTTGTGGCTTCGATATTGATGATAGTCGGGGCCCCAGGGAAATGTATAGGATAATTTTTGAAAGTTTCGTGCCAGTAGCAGTTTTATTATTGGAAATGCTAAGAGTTAGTGTACTGATAACTACCATAAAGTCTCTCCAATGTACCTACCCTGGAACATTGTTATTATTTCAAAGTAAAGTTCAAAATGCAATTTTTTTTTGCTTTATCGTCTGTAGCTTTTTTATTATTAACTTTACGTCAAAAAGTTGAGTATAAAAATTGTTCAGAATTGAATTTCCTATAAGGCACGTGTATTTCTAATTGCAAAATTGACTTTCTTCGTCGCTAAATTATTTAAAACAAAGAAAAATTTTGTAAATTTTCATATTGCAATAGTTTATATAACAAATTACGATTTTTGGTCAGACTTCCGATCAAACATGTCTTTATAGTTCATACATATAAAATTTCTAGTCCGACCCTCGCTATCCTCAAAAATGGCGACTTATCGCAAAATTATTATTCTGTATTTTCAAATTCATTTCAAGTAGGCGCAGATCACGACAAATTGATGGACCACCTGCAATCGATAGCTCATGTTCTACTTAAAATGCTAAAAAGAACTATTCTTCAAATTCATTTTTAACAACATTTTTTATCAACAAATGTCCGTTGCTACCCATATAGCACCCAATACTGTGAGAATATTGCTGGAATGTACTTTGGTAAGTAAAGTAGAATCAATTATGTTGCGGGAAGGTTACGTAACTAGCTGGCCACGGTCAGGCAACATTGCTTTAATATTACATCGATTTGATCGGTATTCCGTACTCATGCCCATGTTTAACCGCTTTTTTAGGCTGCTTAGAGGCATGCTATCGAAAAAGTAAACAATGCGTTTTGTTGTGTGAAACGTCAACTTTACAAAACTTTTTTAAATTTTGAAATAGGACCAAAATTAGATGAACAGGAACGACTGCAAATTCGGTCATGTAAATATTCACATCGCTATAACTGCAAAAATAATTGTTGTACAGTGCCAAATTTTTTTTGTATAAAGAACGTATGCATACCTTCTTAAGCCCAAAATTTTAGTTCTTAATGTCAAAAAATGGCCGACTTATGATTTTTTGAAAATTCGGCATATTTTAACGTTTTCTTCTATATATCTCGGCTTCCATTCATGCTACTGAGCTTTTCAATAGCTCATTTTCTTTGAAATTTAATACTACACAAAATTCATATTATTGTTTTTTTCCATATCTTTAATAGTTTTTGACTTATGTGCGAAAAACTGAAAAAAAATGCAAAAAAATCACATTTTTGCAAGTTAATTGTTAATAACAAATGCAATTCCCGGACAAATCGGTGGGCAATATTTTTTTATCAATATACACATTATTATTGATCAATTCGTGCACTTCTGTACCTGTTAACACCAAAATCGTGAAAAAAACCTCTATTGATTGGCCTATATGTGAAAAGGTACAGTTGCGTACAATTAAAAGTTTGAATAATTGCGACTACTGCCACTTTCTGCGCATTCTAGCTGACGTTGGTGACCGATCACGATGACGCTATATTTACCGTGGGAGATTAGGCAACCATTCTTCCGGTAAATTGGGCGTTGCGTGTTAGGTCACAAACAGGCGCAGAACATAGCGCTAATATGTTTCAATTTAACCCTACGGTACATGTAATAGAATGGCATGATGTTCTTACATGCCATTGTCACATGAAAAATGTGCCCATAATATGTGGTAATATCATGTTTGTCTAAAATTATTATGTAATTTAACAAGATTTCTTCGCGTAGAATAAAAAATTGATGCGTCTCTTCGAGCCAAGTTGTTTATTTTAAAAAATGCCAAACGTTTCGGGATATTTTTATCCCCTCTTCAGTGGCTGAATAACGTTAAATTACAAGGTTTTATTACAATAATAATATTAAAATAAGTGAAATTGAAAATTGTACATATAGACATAGTTACCTAATTTGCAAAACAACTTCCGTGTTTTTACATTATTAGGAACGGACCAGTAAAAAGGATAAATCGCATATGGCGCTATAAATATAAATTTAAATTTTAAACCAAAGTTTACAGAAGAAATATTACAAAATTTTTTAAATAATAACTTACGGCCTAGGACTCGAGAATTTTATTTAACAGAACGATTCCCCGGTGCCAAGGTGGTAATGCGGCACCGGTCGAGGCAAGACGTCAACTAATGTCTCTACAAAAATCGGGCAATATATATTCCGCAATACATACATTAGATGTACTAATACTTAGAAATGTTATTATAATGCAAACCGCATCAGCGACGGATACCTCGAGCTTCATCCATATACCAAGAACGAATAACACATTGGAGGTGGCACGTTAATACTCAAGTAGCAGGACGGGGGGCCCCGCGCCGCAACGTAAGAAACGCTCCTGCCATGACTATATGACTATATAGTATACAGTATGGACGGAGCGTTGCCACGGCAACCCGGTCTCTCCGACCTCCCACTGGGCTGTTCCGCTCCGGCTCGCCAGCCAATCACTATTGAACATGTGTTGGCTGAGTTGCAGAGAGCGCGAAGCGGTATGCCACCTCTCACTGTATGCTACGATCCTGATACAGTCCGCTCGCCGCCGAGCCTCCGCAATCACATTATTTACAATTAAAATTTATTCGGACTATTTTTTAAGTTTGATATAACATTTTTATAACTCGCTTTGAGGCGGCACGTATCCTCAGCCCTATTAAGTGTGCCATCGAAAAACTGAATGTGTAGCATTTCTGAGAACCGTCTGCGGAACATAGACGGTTCTCTATCTATTATTTTAATATTGTTAAAATCGAAATTGTGTCCTGTTTCCAATGCATGTACCGCGAGAGGGGAGTTAAGATCCCTTTTCTCTATATATCTTTTATGTTCGTATTGCCTAGCTTTTAACGGTCGATACGTTTCTCCGATGTACGTAGATTCGCAATCGGAGCAATCGATTTTATATACAACATTTCTCGTATCTCCCACAGCAGTAGGATCTTTGCCAAGTTTTATAAATTTGTTGAACTTATCAGTAACACTATTAATCAAACTCATGTCATTTCTTTTCAAAACCGACTTTAATTTTTCGTTAAACCCTTCATAGTAAGGGAACACCGCATATCCTTTTCTAGAGTTAGAATTATTGTTTTGTGAGTGTGCATTACTTTCAACTACCCCTTCTAACGAGGCCCTTGAAAGGCTCAGGTTGCGAGCAATCCGTTTTTTACTAAATTTTTCTATAAAATCTGGAGGATAGTCATTAGCTATGAGAATTTTTTTCGCTTTTTCGATATTTTCACAGTGAAACCGCGGATCGGACAACAATATCGCCCTATCAAATAAATTGTACATTATTGCTATCTTCTGGTTTTTTGGGTGGTGAGAGAAATAATTTATGTATCTAGATGACGCTGTATTTTTTTGAAACCAATTCGTAAAAATATGACCACTTGAATCATGAATAATAGAGATATCGAGAAAATTTATACTATTATTGACTTCAATTTCATGAGTAAATTGAAGGGAGTTATTATAGCTATTAAATATAGATAACACAAATTCAATCTTATCTCTATCCAAAACTAAAAGACAGTCATCCACGTATCTGTAAAAAAGTCGAACGCTAGATTTTGCAATGCCCAGGGAATGATCCTCGAGATCCTCCAGAACCATATTCGCAAAAACAGGGCTGGAGCAGAATCCCATCGGAGCGCCTGAGACTTGTTTATAAAATTTGCCATCGAAAACAAGATACGTACAGTCGAGAAGAATTTTTATACCATCCATAAATTCGCTCTTCGACATACAATTCATACAGGAGAGCCATTTCCATCTCTTTTCAATCGACAGTATAATCGCATCTTTTGGCAAACTCGAAAACAACGAAACAGCGTCGAAGGACACAAAACATTGCTGATCAGAAATATTTATATTAGTGAGGTTACTTTTTAATTGTGTACTATTTTTTATATGAGAAGCTGGTAAAGGAAAATGTTTAGTTAATAAGACGGATATGCATTTATCAAGAAAATAAGTGGGGCTATTAATTGCTGAAACTATAATTCTTACGGGATTGTTTGGTTTATGAATTTTTATTAGGCCATAAGCTTTCGGCAGCGATGTGTGCTCGATGCCCTTGGAAGAAAGACCTCAAAAGCCTCGTCGCACTCTAGAACGCCCCGTGCACTCCAAAGGTCAATGAGTTTTTTTATCCGCTTTTTTATCCCTGCAGCAGGGTTAACTTTAACCAGTCTATAAAATCTCTCGTCGCTGAGGGCCTCATTAACCTTCGAGATATACACATTTCGATCCACCACTACCGTAGCATTGCCCTTGTCTGCTCTAGTGAAAAATAGATCGGGATTGTTTTTTAAATACTGTTTTGTACGTCTAATATTGTATGACATAATACGTTCATGATAAGGCACATGCGTCTTATTTTTAATCTGAGAATTTAATATGGAAATGACTCCATCTCGCAGTCCTCCGTCTATGTTTCGATTGAACGCATATACATTCTCCAGGCTTTTTAATATCTCAATAGCTTGCTTAAATTGAAAATCTGTATTAAAATTGAATTTATCTCCCATGGACATCACCTTCTTTACAAATTCCGGAAGCTGCGAATCAGTAAGATTCACAAGCCATTTTTCTCTCAACTTTAAAATCTCCGCATGGTTAAAATTATAGTCAAAACTGCCAATATTTTCCTTCGAACTATATTTCCAAAAGATGCGATTATACTGTCGATTGAAAAGAGATGGAAATGGCTCTCCTGTATGAATTGTATGTCGAAGAGCGAATTTATGGATGGTATAAAAATTCTTCTCGACTGTACGTATCTTGTTTTCGATGGCAAATTTTATAAACAAGTCTCAGGCGCTCCGATGGGATTCTGCTCGAGCCCTGTTTTTGCGAATATGGTTCTGGAGGATCTCGAGGATCATTCCCTGGGCATTGCAAAATCTAGCGTTCGACTTTTTTACAGATACGTGGATGACTGTCTTTTAGTTTTGGATAGAGATAAGATTGAATTTGTGTTATCTATATTTAATAGCTATAATAACTCCCTTCAATTTACTCATGAAATTGAAGTCAATAATAGTATACATTTTCTCGATATCTCTATTATTCATGATTCAAGTGGTCATATTTTTACGAATTGGTTTCAAAAAACTACAGCGTCATCTAGATACATAAATTATTTCTCTCACCACCCAAAAAACCAGAAGATAGCAATAATGTACAATTTATTTGATAGGGCGATATTGTTGTCCGATCCGCGGTTTCACTGTGAAAATATCGAAAAAGCGAAAAAAATTCTCATAGCTAATGACTATCCTCCAGATTTTATAGAAAAATTTAGTAAAAAACGGATTGCTCGCAACCTGAGCCTTTCAAGGGCCTCGTTAGAAGGGGTAGTTGAAAGTAATGCACACTCACAAAACAATAATTCTAACTCTAGAAAAGGATATGCGGTGTTCCCTTACTATGAAGGGTTTAACGAAAAATTAAAGTCGGTTTTGAAAAGAAATGACATGAGTTTGATTAATAGTGTTACTGATAAGTTCAACAAATTTATAAAACTTGGCAAAGATCCTACTGCTGTGGGAGATACGAGAAATGTTGTATATAAAATCGATTGCTCCGATTGCGAATCTACGTACATCGGAGAAACGTATCGACCGTTAAAAGCTAGGCAATACGAACATAAAAGATATATAGAGAAAAGGGATCTTAACTCCCCTCTCGCGGTACATGCATTGGAAACAGGACACAATTTCGATTTTAACAATATTAAAATAATAGATAGAGAACCGTCTATGTTCCGCAGACGGTTCTCAGAAATGCTACACATTCAGTTTTTCGATGGCACACTTAATAGGGCTGAGGATACGTGCCGCCTCAAAGCGAGTTATAAAAATGTTATATCAAACTTAAAAAATAGTCCGAATAAATTTTAATTGTAAATAATGTGATTGCGGAGGCTCGGCGGCGAGCGGACTGTATCAGGATCGTAGCATACAGTGAGAGGTGGCATACCGCTTCGCGCTCTCTGCAACTCAGCCAACACATGTTCAATAGTGATTGGCTGGCGAGCCGGAGCGGAACAGCCCAGTGGGAGGTCGGAGAGACCGGGTTGCCGTGGCAACGCTCCGTCCATACTGTATACTATATAGTCATATAGTCATGGCAGGAGCGTTTCTTACGTTGCGGCGCGGGCCCCCCGTCCTGCTACTTGAGTATTAACGTGCCACCTCCAATGTGTTATTCGTTCTTGGTATATGGATGAAGCTCGAGGTATCCGTCGCTGATGCGGTTTGCATTATAATAACATTTCTAAGTATTAGTACATCTAATGTATGTATTGCGGAATATATATTGCCCGATTTTTGTAGAGACATTAGTTGACGTCTTGCCTCGACCGGTGCCGCATTACCACCTTGGCACCGGGGAATCGTTCTGTTAAATAAAATTCTCGAGTCCTAGGCCGTAAGTTATTATTTAAAAAATTTTGTAATATTTCTTCTGTAAACTTTGGTTTAAAATTTAAATTTATATTTATAGCGCCATATGCGATTTATCCTTTTTACTGGTCCGTTCCTAATAACGTAAAAACACGGAAGTTGTTTTGCAAATTAGGTAACTATGTCTATATGTACAATTTTCAATTTCACTTATTTTAATATTATTATTGTAATAAAACCTTGTAATTTAACGTTATACAGCCACTGAAGAGGGGATAAAAATATCCCGAAACGTTTGGCATTTTTTAAAATAAACAACTTGGCTCGAAGAGACGCATCAATTTTTTATTCTACACTATTCCATCATCGAGCGATAGAGTCATTATTAAACAAGATTTCTTCGCATCATGAAAACTTTTTTTTTATTTATGAAAGCAACGAGCGGATTCACAATCTACTCTACTTCGTAATGCAGTAAATGTGTTGCTATCCTTATTTAATTAAAAGTCTATGTTGAGGACGATTATATACAATTATATATGAGATTTAAATTCTGTTGATTTACATTCATTTAAAAAGCAGGAACAAATTCTATCATGTAGAACGCAATTTTTTTTACGTAAAAACTTGCCGTTGCATCCTATTATAGATAACGATGGATACCATCTTCAAATTATGTAAGGTTAACCAAAGTAACTTGTTAATGTATATGTATTTATTACTGTCCAATTTTTGAAGAATTCAATCCTAATCTTGCAATCATTCTAGGCTCAATTTTTGGTTATTTGTATATATGTTTTACGAAACTCAGTTATTATTATCGGAAGATTACAGGAAGTTGATAAAAAATAATTGTAACTATTATTACTTATTAAAAAAATGTTATAAAATAAATTTCTATGACTCAAGTTGGAAAATATATCAAGCTTAAAAATTTAAAATTAATATTTATGTAGTTTACAGCCTTTAGTTGTAAATCTTTACTTAATTAAAACATGGAATTCCAATTATTATTATTTGAAGCCATCGTTCTCACATTTTAATATGATGTTTTGAGTAGGACGCAATGGCAAGTTTTTCCGTAAAAAAATTGCGTTCTACATGATAGAATTTGTTCCTGTTCTTTTTAAATGAATGTAAATTAACAGAATTTAAATCTCATATATAATTGTATATAATCGTCTTCGACATAGATTTTTAATGAAATAAGGATAGCAACACATTTACCGCATTATTAAGTAGAATAGATTGTACATCCGCTCGTTGCTTCCATATATAAAAGAAAAAGTTTTCATGATGTAAAACAATCTTGTTAAATTACATAATAATTTTAGACAAACATGATATTACCACATATTATGGGCACATTTGTCATGTGATAATTGCATGTAAGAACATCATGCCATTCTATTACATGTACCGTAGGGTTAAATTGAAACTTTGAATAATAACATATTAGCGCTATGTTCTGCGCATGTTTGTGACCCATCACGCAACGCCCAATTTACCGGAAGGATGGTTGCTTAATCTCCCACGGTAAATACGGCGTCATCCTGATCGGTCACCAAACGTCAGCTAGAATGCGCAGAAAGTGGCAGCAGTCGCAATTATTCAAAGTTTTAATTGTACCCAACTGTACCTTTTCACATACTGCAATTTGATCAAGTATTTATATAAATACATATATGTTTATAATCCTCCCCCCTGTTAACGCTTATTTATTTATTTCAAATCGATTGCTTTTTATAACAGAACTTGCCAATTTATTTATTGATATCATAACTTTCTTTTGGTAAAATTAAAATTGAAATTTATGTAAAATCGAAGGTATAGGAGAAGTAACACTAAAGAAAGAGTAATCTGACCAAGAGACTCTTAACGTGAAGGTGTTTACGCGTTAATATTTTCATAAATAGATAGATTTGAATTTTTACCATATAAGGGTTCGAAACTGTGAGATCGAAAATTATCTTTTATTAAAACAATGAAATAACCGTATAGATAGAGTAAACTCTTAAAGACCGATAGAGTAAACTCTAAAAATTTTTGTGACATTAAGGTTATCAAAAGTTATAAAATTAATCTTTAATTCTTACATAGGAAGAAACAACCTTATACTTGCCAGCCTTATACATTTAAAAGGTTTATTTGGGAGCGGGGGCGGTGCGGGAAGATTTCACTACTTTTAAATGGTATATAATACCTAAATTACAAAGAATCATTAACATCAACTCAATAAGTTATAAATTTAAAAAATTATTATTGCAATAATAATTATTTTTTCGACAACGTCTGTACAGCAAATAGTTATCTTTGGATCATTATTATTTAAGAAAGAAATATCTAACGCGTAATATGAGTTTTAGGGGTTTTTAACGCGACTGAAGTAATATAGTTTATGAGAAAATTGGAGATCCACGCGAAGTTTATAATCTAGCAAAAACCAACAGTAGACTAATACTTCATAGCTTCGTTATAGGGATCTCTATATCCCCATAACTTGTTGCCAAACCCACTTTCGTACTATAACTCTGTCTAACCTGAAGTGCTAATCTACTCTTGGTTTCTGCTAGTTTATAACCTCCCCATAGAACTCCAAGTTTATCACAAATTATATTATTTAAATTGCGTTAAAAACCCCTAAAACTCATACTACGCGTGTGAAATAACATTTAATCTAGAACCTACAAAAAGTTTCAAGTGAAACTTGTGTATATTATTTCTTCGAACTTAAACGATGAAAATACAACACTTTCACTAGCTTGTCACGTCATAAGAAAATTCTTCCCTTGTATAACATGATAGTTGTATGCCTTCATGAGTTCTCGTTACCGTATACAAAGCAAAACATGCTTTTCCCTTGGGAAAAGTCTCGTTACGTCTGGAAACTGAGTGAACTTGCTCTCTCAAAATTGATAAAAACTCCTAAACCACATGTCTTCTGAAATTATGTAATAATTATAAATCTTGAAAAAACATTTTTCACATCATTAGCTTCTTACAGGAATTTCTTCCCTTTATAATATGACAGTTGCGTAACTTCCCAATAGAAGTTGTGTTAAAACTTTCTTCGATACTTAAGCGATGAAAATACAATACGCACACTTTAAACCACTTGACTTCTAAATTTAATAATCATAAATCATAAATCTTGAATATTAAAACTGCTAAATTTACGTAAACTTATTTCACTTGACTATAAGCTTAGCACAGGAAAATTTGTTGAATTTTTTTATCTACCCTGAACGTTATGAAATATATACATATATTATTTTTATCATTTGAGTTCTTCCGGCATTTCTTATAAATGATTTATTAATCAAAGTCTATTCAAGCTTTCTTCAATCAAGTTTGATAATACCCCATATAGCACCCAATGCTCCAGGAATATTGCTGGAAGGTTACGTAACCAGCAGGACACAGTCAGGCAACATTGCTGCGAAGTGGAATGTCCGTTTTAATATTACACCGATTCTATCGATATTCCATTCCGACCCGTGAAAAGTAATACTACAGTAATATTGTAGTAAGCTTACTAAACCTTCCCAGAACATTAATATAGTAAATTTTTTTTTTCGGTTTTTTAGGTAAAAAACATCCGTACTTTGTAATATTACAGCAACATTGCGAAATGGTACCACAATATTGCCGGAATATTTAAAAGTTGGCTAATGCGAAACATCTGACCACTAATTACATTCTAGTAATATTGTGGTAAGGTTGCATAATCCTCCAAGAATATTAATATATTGTGGAAATTTTTTTCGGATTTCATTCAAGAATTTCTTACATTGGAAATATTCCAGTAATATTGCAATAACATGCACGAAATGGTACCACAACATTGCCGGAATATTTAAAAGTTGGCCGTAGCGAAACATCTGACCACTGATTACATTCTAGTAATATTGTGGTAAGGTTGCATAATCTTCCAAGAATATTAATATATTGTGGAAATTCTTTTTCGGATTTCATACAAGAATTTCTTACATTGGAAATATTCCAGTAATATTGCAATATTAATAACTTTTAAATATTCCGGCAACGTTGTGGTACCATTTCGTAATATTACTAGAATATTACTGGAATATTTCCTATGGAAGAAACTTGTGTATGAAACCCGGAAAAGGATTTCCAGAATATATTAATATTCTTGGAAGACTATGCAACCTTACCACAATATTACCAGAATGTAATCAGTGGTCAGATGTTTCGCAACGGCCAAGTTTTAAATATTCCGGCAATGTTGTGGTACCATTTCGCAATATTATTGCAATATTACTAGAATATTTCCTATGTAAGAAATATTTGTATGAAAGCCGAAAAAGAATTTCCAGAATATATTAATATTCTTGGAAGATTATGCAACCTTACCACAATATTACTACAATGTAATCAGTGGTCACATGTTTCACATCGGCCAACTTTTAAATATTCCAGCAATGTTGTGGTACCATTTCACAATGTTACTGCAATGTTACTGTAATATTACAAAGTAAGCTTACTACAATATTACTGTAGTATTACTTTTCACGGGTCGGAATGGAATATCGATCGAATCGGTGTAATATTAAAACGGACATTGCACTTCGCAGCAACGTTGCCTGACTGTGCCCTGCTGGTTACGTAACCTTCCAGCAACATAATTTATCCTACTTTACTTACCAAAGTAACCTTCCAGCAATATTCCTGGAGCATTGGGTGCTATATGGGTAGTAGATGATTATTTATTTTAATTATATTTCAAGAATTATATGTAAGACATGCTGGAAGAACTCAATTCTCAAGAATAATAAATATATCCATTTAATAATGGATCAGTCAATATATGAACTGTAACAACTCTGTTTTATCCATTGTTATCAAATTTTATGTTTACAAAGTTTTTCTTACGTAACATTTATTATGGTTACGTATTCATAAATTATTTATCAGAAATGCTGGAAGAACTCGATTGACAAGAATAAATGGAATATGTATCAAGTTTAGACCAGCAAAAATAAGGTTCCTGTGACGAAGTGAAATTAATGAAGTATTTTCAGTCAAGAAAATACTTTCTATCGACCTCAATATTAATATTCATCACTTACGTATGAACAATGCATTGCTTATTATTAATGGTAATGTCCCATATTGCACCCAACACTCTGGGAATATTCCTGGAATGTTGCTTTGGTAAGTAAAGTAGGATCAATTATGTTGCGGAAAGGTTACGTAACCAGCTGGCCATGGTCAGGCAACATTGCTGCGAAGTCGAATGTCCGTTTTAATATTACATCGATTTGATCAGTATTCCATATCCATCCGTGGAATGTAATATTACAGTAATATCATAGTAAGCTTATTCAACATTCCCAGAACATGGATATATTATACATTTTTTATCGAGTTTTGAAAAAATTTCTTCCCTATTGAAATAATACAGCAATGTTATGGTAACATTGCACAATGTTATCACAACATTACTGGAATTTAATATCTTACACAGGGATCAAAGAATAATGGTTAAAAAAAATTTCTCCGGTCGGGATTTGAACCCAACTCCTTTCGCTCAGTAGACTCGCTCGTTATCCACTGAGCTATTGTTTTGTTGTTGTCAAATAATTTTGAACCTAGGTTATATTTTGAAGGCCCTCGTTTATCTCTCATTTTAACCTACACATTAACTTCAATGACAGGGAGAAGAATTTATTTGACGAGAATTCATGAGCCAGAACTTTCACTTCAGAGTAACATTTAATAGAAGCCATTTCACAAAATATGACCCTGATGTGATTTTGATATTTTTGTTGCAAGCATTCATTTGAGTACTTATATGTCAGAGATAAAGCTGTCAATGTGGAGAAAATCATACGCCTAGTTTCCAACAAGGCCTATGATAAGTATATATAGGGTCTGGCGAGCGCCCGACGGCGGCGTGCGTACTGAACGTACCTTATACTTGCCATCGTGGCGCTACCGCGCCCCTTGATAAATCTTTATTTTGTCTTAGGTGTTCAAAAAAAGAAGTATTATAATTATTTATTCTATACCTTATAATATCTTTTAATTCTAATAAAATATTATTCGGTACTATTGCTAATGAATTGAATGATTTTATTATGGTATTATAATTTTCTTCCTATTCTTTAATATTATTGTTTAAACTTTTTATTTCGTAAATTTTTATTTACGAAATTTAAAGCAACGTATAATTGTCCATGTGCAAATAAAGGTCTTCTAATATAAAGCCCAACAGAATCAAAACTTTGTCCCTGTGATTTATTAATAGTCATTGAAAATGCTATGAAATTGTTTTCTATACAATATAAAAGGTTATGAAGACGATTCTCCTGTATTTAAAGTGATTCTAGGTATGAAAACTATTTTACTATTTTGATCACCTGTTAGAATTTCTGCTTCAATTTTGTATTTAAAAAGTTTTGTTATTCTTAAACGTGTCCCGTTGCATAAACCATCGCTAATACCTAAATTTGGCATTAGCATTGTAATTGCATTAATTTTTAAAGTCAATTTATGAGGTGGTAAACCATCGTTAATTGCATTTAATGTTTCTGGTGGAAATTTTAAATTAATATTTTCATCAGTTTGATCTACGCCTTTATGTGTAGCATAATCTAAACTATAATATGTTGTAATTTTTCCATTAAGTAAATGTAATATTTTATTATTTATATAATGAATGTCTTCATTATGAGGTGCTAAAATCACACAATTATTTTGAATATTTGTATTAATGTGTTTATAAATTTTGAAGTAAATATCGTTTGTTTTCCAGGAACTTGGTATTTTAAACGGATTAATTTTTCCATTTCCTACTTGTAATATAAATGAAGAAAATTCTTCGTTTTTTGACGGTAAATTTTTTTTTTAATTTAAAATTTTAAATAAAGGCCATAATTTTGAGTATTTTATAGTATCTTCATTTATTGCTGTTCTAAAGCCATATTTCAAAACTGATAAAATTTGTCTAAAATCACCGCCTAAAATAATTAATTTTCCTCCAAATGGAATGTTGTTATTACAAATATCCTGTAATATATTATCAACAATTTCTAATGCTTTTTTTTAAATCATTCAAGCTTTATCCTATATAATTACATCAGCAGTTATTAATTTTTTTTATCTGATTCTAAATTTAAAAATGCTTTTTCTATACTATTTAGATCAAGTAGTAATCTAAATGTTCTGTGGCTTATCATACCTTTGGGTAATAAAATAGAAGCTATTCCTGTCCATGCCATTGATAAAATGTTTTTTTCTTGTGATAAAAAGTAATGTATTAATGTTTTATATATAAACGTTTTACCAGAGCCACTGGGTCCGTCAATAAAATAACCTTTGTTACATGAATTAATTATTTCATTAAAAATATTTTTTTGATCACTGTTTAGTTGTAAATACATATTGTGGAACAAATTTTGACTGTATAATATATTGTTATGTTGAATTTTGTCATTATCATCTATATTCAAAATAGTAAAATCTGGTACGGGTAATCCAAAATCTTTACAAGATTTGTTTTTTAATTGCAATATATTTTCTATTATTAAAGCTTCATTTTCTTTATTTTCTTTAAAATCTTCTATGAAATAAATTTTATATATATTCCAAATTTTATATGCTTGAATATTTTCAGATAAAATAAACCATGCAAAAAATTTTCTTAATTGATAAGTTAACATTACAGTACATGCTTCATCAAATATTTTAAAAATTTGTGAATCATCTTCTTCTAATCCCATTACAATAGCAGTTTCTTTATATGTACTGTTGTGAGGTCCCGCGATTGATTTATTAATTATCGATATCGACATGTATAGCGTGTGACTTGTGTGGGTGTGTGTGAGTACACTAACGGTAGATATTTTGCAATATACCAGCCTCATGCGCTGATTGAGCAACGGTATGACCGGAATTCGGGCGTTTAAGATCAACTCAGCATTCTCATATATGTCGTCGCGTTTATACTTTTGTAATTCTTCTTTCGGTGGCGAGTATTAATTGGCTGCGGGTATCGCCACAATTCAATCATTTAGTTACTGCCTTGATCGGGGGTCGAGTCTTTATAAACCCTCGACTCGATCAGCGCAGCGCCTTTCACGACCAGACCAGGTACCGGTGTGTGTCTAACCTCGTCATTACGAATTGAAGGCCTCGAAATCTACCAAACTCTGCAGGCAAGCTGGAATATTTGCTCTGGTTAAGGTACATCTCGACTGTAGCATACTGCGACAAAAGGACCGCCAAGCATATCTGGCATGAGTGGGTGAAGCCGCAGCTCAGATAAGATATTCCTGCCACGACTAGCTCGTGTAGTTGTAAGCCAATACACTCGCTATAGAAAGAAGGACGCTTCAATCAACGGCGCGTGTTATAAACGTAACACATTTACTATAACATATTTGTAAGAACTAGCGTATGACTACGATAATAAAAATACGAACCTAGACTAGTAAAGTACGACTGTGTGAATGCATGACCTCCGTGAAACTGGAAATCTCTGTCTGATGACAACAATAAATAAATAACAAAGAGTAAAAGAATATACTTGGACTAGTTACCAGCAGAAGAACTGGGAGACATTCGCAGACCTTGCAGGCCACATCAAAACAGCCATCAGCAGTGTGTCCGCGCTTTTAAAGCGTGTCCGCATTTTCCAGCAGTGTGTACACTTTTTCGTGCACCGCGTCCGCACCTACCAACCAGCGTCTTCATTGCCAGCACAAGCGACCGCGGACATATTCGTATCCGTACAACAAAGACGAATCCGCATTTCCTTGAGCAATCGTGTCCGCAGACTTGGTAAGAGCGTCCGTGCGAATTGGCAAATTCCATGTAATCGGACTTAGAGTAGAATAACAAAGGTAACAGGGACTCAAGGAACTCAAGGGACCAGTATAAGGTTCAACAGCACTTTTAATTTCTTTTAACTTATTTATTAATAATTATCATTTCAATATAAAATCTCGATCAAAGATCGCCTCGCAAATAAAATAAATTATTTGTTCATAACTTAGTGGCCCGAATAAGTGAAATTCGACCCTTACGTTATATTATATATTTTCATGCATTAATAAATCTTCAAAACAAGTAGGACCTTTAGCATGATTTAAAATAAGTTTTAAAAAGAATCTTTCTGAATCATTTGGTGAAACAACACACATTCGTCCAATTGCTTTTTCTTTTTTATTGTTTTTTCGTTTTGTCCAAGTTTTAGAACATTTGTTAAAAATATAAAATTTTGTTATGTTTATGTATTTTAAAGTTTTTGCAAACTTATATTTTTTATTTAAATCAAACCATGCAATTAAACTTGTTTTCCAATTATTTAAAGCTTCTTTTTCTTCGTTTTTTCGTAAATTATTTTTTGTTGGTCTTTAGTAGGGACAGCTAAACGTTCAACTTTAATATTTCTACCTGTAATTGGATATTCTTGTAATCTCCATGTTGCTTCCATGCAACTGATATAGCGACCATCTAAGTATTCTGTTATTTCATCATAAATTAATTTATTATTGTCATCATTATTTTTATTTATTTTTTGAATTGAACAAAAAGCTCTGTCACTACCTTTGTGTAAATAATCATATATATACTTTATATTTCGAACAGTAGCACAATATTCAACATTAATATGACATCTATATTTTTGTAATAAAAAAACATTGTATGGTACAATCATGGAGTTGTTTACAGGAATTTTTTGGCTTACGTTTTTTTTATGTAGTAATGATTATCTTGTATATTGTTTCGTCTTTTGGATAAAGGGTATCCTTTGTTTTGAAATGTTGTTTCATTTTGAAAAGTTTTCCAAAAGTTTTTTTTACATTTTGGTTAACTTTAATGTAACATGGTGAATTTTTGTTGTGTGGTCCATGTAACATATGTTTTAAAACTAATTTTTGTAATGTTTTATTTTGAGATGGCATTTCTGCTGAAATATATTTATCTATACGTATTGGTGTCATTAATTTATTTTCTGGGTGAAGAGCTACTAACATATGTGCATGTGGCAATCCTCATTTTTGAAATTCTATCGTGTAAATGTAAGCTATAACTTTTCCAAAAATTTGTTTTTGTGTGATATCTTTTAAAATACTTAAAAATTTAGTATAAAATAACCTGACTAAACTGTTAGGTATATCGTTGGGAGTAGTATCGGGAGAAAAATTTTTTAAAACTTGTTTTAATTCTTTCCACTTAGGATTGCATGTAACTGTAATAAATAAATCTGGACGGCCTTTATTTCTCATAATTGCCATTGTGTCGTGATAATGTTGTTGCATATATCTAGGACTACCAATGTAAGTAGCAGGTAATATAAAAAAATTTCCGAATTTCTCGTTTTTTTCAAAGTTTTTTGTTTCGTTAGATGCACTTAATTTCATATGATCTAATAAACCTTGATAACATTCGATACGTAATTGCTATTGATTATTTCTTAAGAAATTCATTCTATTACATTCTACCATAATATAAGCGTGTAAAAAATATTGTTGTGTTAATTTTCCTGAATCTAATATTGGATTAAAATTATCACTAGGCCTATAAGCTGTTCTATATGAATAATATTGTAACATTGTCGATTTTTCATTTTTAGAGTCAGGTTTTTTTATTATAACCAATACTCCAACTTAAATCACCTGATTGAAATAATAGTGGAAACACCATTGCATCTACGTGATGAAATAATTTGTTAATGTATGTATGAGTGATTTCTTCATCGTTACATTTTGGATAAATACAGATATCATAATTGTCAGGAATTCCAGTTTTTGAAACTATTATAGCACAACATTCGGACGTTAATGGCTTATTATAACAATGTTGATGTTTTTCATTTTTTTGTATAAAGTATAATTTATAGTCTGGAAGTTTTTGTTTATATGAAAGTTCATGTAAAAATTTATAATGTTTTGCATAAGAATTAGTTTTGAGTAACATAGTTAAAGTTTCTAAATGATTTTTCATTAAACTGTCATGAGTTTTTAATCTTTTGGCAACAGCAATATTATCATCGTATATCTAAAATTGACCACAGGAAGGATTCTACATGACAAACTTGTCCTTGTATTTTTAAATTGTAAATAGCTTTTTCTTTAAAATGCTGTACATTAGCACTAAAAGAAACAAATGCAAATAAACTATTGTAATATCTAATTAATATTCTAAAATCTTTATCATTTAATAATAAATTTTTTAAAGTATTGTTATATTTACTTAAAGGTGATAAATATATTGTTCTATCATGGCAACAAATACTTTTTTTTTGTACCCAATAAATAGCTGAATAATATTTACATTTAAAGGTCATTTCTCCAAAATCAGATACATAGATAATTTCTTTTGTACATTTATATTGCATTTAACTCAATAGTTTGTAAAGTAGAATTCGCCTCGCCCGCCCGAAGATTCCCGTTAGTATACAAAATATTTTTAATTACCGGCTGCCTCTCACTCTCGGGTCCTGGATCCTGAAAAGCGGAAAACGTGCGGGAAAATTGGTAGCAATAGGGATTTACAGTTAAAATAAAAACACAATAATTATAATATAAAACAATTACGGAAATATAATCTGGAACACCCTTTACAGAAATAATGCGTGGCAAACAATTCATAGGAAAGAGTTTAAATAGAATGCATGGGCCACCAGCCAAATTACTAACTCCAATGGACCACGTGGTGTGCTAAATAAAAGGTCGCGAAATTCCTCTACGTGACTCTAGATTTTCGGTTTCAAGAAAAACAAAGGACAACGGTCAATTCTATCTGAAACGCAAAATCAGTATCGAATCTGTAACGGGAAAAATCACCACTACCTAATATTCCTTAACCTGTAACTAACAGAAGAAAATATGCATAAAAATTTATATTAATTCCTCACCGTTATTTTCCACCACAAAATAAAAGAAAGAACCAGAAACAGAAAACCCTGGGCCTCTGATAAATCCAACCAACAATTCCAAAATTTCAACTATGGAACATCAGACTCCAAACCCAATGGCGTCGGACTGCGCGCAACTTCCAGAAAATATTCTACGTACTGAGAGAAACCCAAAGAGAACTGAACACTGAAAGATTCCGGAACGGAATGGCCGAGGACGACGCTCCGCTCGAGGAAGAAGCCGCGATTTTCCCACCGCGCTTCCTTCTTCTCGGGAGCGTCGTCCTGGCTGGCAAATTCCCATTGATCCTGGAAATCCCCGAAATCCGCAATTGGCCTATTTAAATACTACCACTAATTCCTTATCTATCTATGAATTTCCCAACGCCCTCTTTTTCTATCTTTATTTTCCTATTGGCCGACTAATCAATTATCGCCCTCTATATCATATATCGATATGCAAATTCCGCGCCCCCTTTATTGATCTTTATCAATCAATCTATAAGAATAGCCGTAAGGTGACTCCCTCTACGGATAACTAGCCAGGCGCGCGACATTTGAAAAGCCACAGTCATCCTAATCAAATAATACCTCTATTTGTCTTTATTATTCCCTCTCTCTCGCACACATTCACGCGCTCTCCCCTCTACACACAGCGGCGTGCATGTAACCGCGTGCGCGCTGCCGCCGTCTCGCTTCCTGCCGTGCCCCCTCCCGAGCGCCGACGCGCTGCGCAGGTGTGACTCGGGATCTCACATCCTGCGCTCCGCACGCGGTCGGTTAGAGGCAACTCCTGCGAGTGCCACCGAGCGCTGGTTCCGCTCCATGGCCTGTCAGCTCGCCGAGAGTGAGTCAGCTGGCTGCATTAAATAATCACGACGCAGCAATATTTATTGCTACGTCGCAAGTTTTATATGAAATATCTACACCAGTAGAATCAGATACAATTGGTTTTATACAATCAGAAACAGTTTCTTCAGTTTCATTTGATTCAGTTCATTTGATTCATTTGATTTAAATGTTTTAGAAAATGTATCAGTTTCATGTAATAATTTTCTTTTATTGTTGAATAGGTGTTTATTATATTTTTGAGTTATAAATTAAATATTTTTATTATTATATTCTAATATATCGTAATATTTTGAATCTTTTGTTTCATTTAATAATGGTACAAGTTTTAGATCATTTGAAGAATTTCCAAATTTAAAATATCATACATTTTTGAAAAACATTTAACTTCTATTTCTGTTCCTAAAACCATGTTTTTTGACATATATTTATAATATTGTTCAGCAGTTTGTACATATGTATAATTATCATTTCCTACTATAAAATATTTATAAATATTCCAGTTAAAACATGTATATTTTACAATATTTAACCGAATTGTCATATGTAAATTTTGTTTATTGTACAAAAACTATGAAAAACATCGGTATAAACAATTATTATCTTTTCCTATTTTAATAATATTTGTTTTATCATTAATATATTTACTAGCCAGAGTTACCTCGCTCGCTATTGCTCGCTCGGCTTTGAGTATTGTTTAGTTTTTAATTTTAAAATTAGTAAATAAATGGTAATTAAACAAATCAATTAGAAATCAATATCTATCATTAAATTAGTTCAACAAATACTTGTGTATATATGTTATATTTGAAACTATCTGAACTCAACTTCTTATTGAACTTTTTTAATTTAAGGGGTTATGCCTCAGTTGAACCTGTAAAAAAGACATTAATAAGTAATAGGCTGAAAAAAATTATTTATTAATAGTATAAAAAAAATCTTTCTCCTACTTCAAATATAGATATTAAACATATTTTTAACTATTTTAAAAAAATTATATATCTATACTTACATTGTAAACAATTACATGTATGAATCATTAATTTTCAGCACTTTTTTCCCTTTGCCGCAGGATATCTCAGCATCCAGATGATGAATTGACACCAGACAGGATGTAAAATCTTCTGAATATGTTTCTTCACTGCTTGAGCGGAAGACTTTTCTACAAAAAATAAATTTTAAATATTTAGTAACTCATAAGATGATTATATCAGTAATTATAGTGAATATTACATATATTCACATACGCAACATTGACTTTTACCTTGTATTAGTCAATTCTGCTCCGTTCAAGCAGTGAAGAAACATATTAAGAAGATTTTCCATCCTGTCTGGTGTCAATTGATCATCTGGATGCTGAGATATCCTGCGGCAAAGGACCTAAAATCATAAAAATGGCAAAACTGAGAAAAATGCATTTAAAGTTTATCAAGATGCTTATGTATACTTATCGGGTAGTACTTACATGAACTGCTTAGCATATTTTTTTTATATTTTGGCATAAGATACCTACATATTAAGGCATATATAAAGACCCGAGTGCTGTATATGTAGATATACCAGTATCGAGAGCTGAAATTGAAATATAAATTTTTGATACGCATTCACAGTCAGTATGTTTCACAATGAATATAATTGTTGGTATTGCTTACCCATGACTTTCCAGGATTATTAACAATCACAGTAGACTTAGAGCTGGTTGGAGCCTATTTATCACACAGGCATCTGGTACACATGATAATTATAGCCCGTACACCTAAAAATCAAGAATATACTCACAAAGAACAAATTCTTTACAAATCATATGTTGTTTATAGTCCAAACACTTATCTAAATTTGAAGACTAGTAGACTCAGAAGCTATCACAACAGCAAAACATCCAGCTTACACTAAACTACAGACAGCAGACGAAACAGCTGATGTCTGACAGTCTGAATGCAAACTCGACTAAGTCGGTAAAACAGTGATTTCCTTTTCCATATGCTGTAAAGTGTCTTTTTTCAGGCGGTAATTTAAATTTGCACGAATATTTTTTTACCCCTTTATAAGTTTGATTAAAAAATTACAAGACTAAATTTAAATCTTAAATTTATTTTATTTTGAAAGTTCAAAATAAAAATAAAATCTACGATTTTATAAAAATTAGTTATTTACAGTATGTAATGATTCAATAAATAATATTTTTTTTTTAAATAAAATTGCGTTTTCAAAAGGAGTTTGTAAACACATTTAATTTTACATTTTCTATGAAAAAGCAATTGTTTTAAATAATCAAAAGTGCTATAAGACAAAATATCAATAATACGCAATTTTGAAAAATTGTATTTTTTTAGTATTTTGCCTATAACTTTGTAACGGAATTTTTTCGGACAAAAAGGACTTCAGCAGCGTATTCTACATTAAATTTGCCTTAAAAAAATCAAATAAAAAAATTATTGAATTTTCTTAATTTTAACTCAGGCATAACCCCTTAAACTTTATTTTACTGTGTAAAGAATGAAAATAAATATATAACAAAATGTACGCTATAAACAAATGTATTCATTTGACAATAACCTCCACCAAGAACCTCAACCGATTATATCCATTAACAATTGATATATCATTCATAGATTTAGTTATGAATTATTTCTATAAATGAAATATATTACCCTTAAATAATGTACAGGTATAACGTAATAATATATGAGTGTTTCTTTGTGATATGTACTTACAGAGATTTAATTTTTCTTGTAAACTCATTAAATTACTTGTACTTAATAAAATACTCCTCCCTAAATTTTTTCAGTGTTTCATCATCGATTATCATAGAGTTACAGGGTGTTAAAGTTGATAAAATAAGATTTATGTGCATTTTTTTGCTAATTTTCAAAATTTCATAAACCGTCAGAGTATTTTACATAACAGAGCCAGATAATTTTTTTCAGATTTTTTTTTTCATTCACCGCAGACTTTAGTGAATGTGGGCATTGGAGAGCACTCTGGCAGGTCCAGATTTGCTTTAAAAACATGTACTTTCCAGATGAGTGTGGGGATTTTCAAATAATAAAGATTTAAAAAAATTATAACCAATTGAAGAAAAATATTCATAATCGCTTTTATTTTTTAATTAATTTTTATAATAAATTGTATGTAATTTTTTTGAATCTTTATTATTTGAAAATCTCCGCACTCATCTGGAAACTACATATTTTTAAAGCATATCTGGACCTGCCACAGTACTCTCCAATGCCCAGATTCAACTAAAGTCTGCGGTAATTGAAAAAAATTGAAGAGATGTTGTAAAAAAATAAAATTGAATTTTTAAAATTTATACTTTTTTAACGTGTATTAGTCCACTTAAATGACTTATAACTTTCTTAAAACATGTGTATATGACTTCAACAATATATTTTTTGAAAAGGTTAGAAAACTTCTAGAAAAAAATGTCTTTTTAGTGTAAAATGATTCTTTCTGGCTCTACAAATTAATTAAGGTAGTCAGAAAAAGCAAAAATACATGATTTTATCAAATATTAATCTGTAATTCGAAGATACTTGATGCAAATAATCTGAAAAAATAAGGGACATTCATATGTATCTTAGGAACATTTTAAAAATATTTTTGGATACGGTTAAAAAATTAACCGCTAGATTTCTCAGAGAACTACCCATATATATATATATATATATATATATATATATATATATACATATGTTGTAGTATATATTTTCATTTGTAGATATAAGATAAGTATATCATTTAATACATTAAAAAAAACAACACAAAATTTTTAGTGTTAAAGACAACATTTGACTTATGTAAATAACAAATTAAGAATAGAGTTACAGTTAAAATAAAAAAATAGTACCTATAGTTAATGAGAAGTCTCGTGGTTATAATTTGTTTACTTGGATCAAATTAGTCAAATCACCTGTAACACAGAAATAATAATTTCTTTTAACACAAAGAATTGTGTTCCTTAATTTAAAAAAAATGTAGTTAATGATAATGAAAATATACGTATCTGATAAACTGAGTGTCAAAGAATATAATAGAAATAAATAACCATCCATTGGTTACGAAATTGCATTTTTGGAATATTATGTTTCGTACTCATTTAAAATCTAACATAGCTACAGGGCTGAAATTTGACATACAAATTTGTTTGAACATATTAAAACAATAAATGCAATCAATTTTATCTAATAACATATACTTTTGATTTTCATATTGACACTTTATGGCTTTAGCGTCTATATTTTCAGCTATGTATCAATATGAAAATCAAAACTATAAGTTATTACATAATGTTGATTGCATTTATTGTTTAATATGCTCAAACTAATTTGTATGTCAAATTTCTGCCCTATAACTATGATAGATTTTAAATGAGTACGAAACATATAATACTCTAAAAATGCAATTTTGTAACCAATGGATGGTTATTTATTCCTACTATATTCTTTGCACTCATTTAAAATCTATTATAGTCAGATAAAAAAATAGTACCTATAGTTAATGAGAAGTCTCGTGGTTATAATTTGTTTACTCGGATCAAATTAGTCAAATCACCTGTAACACAGAAATAATAATTTATTTTAACACAAAGAATTGTGTACCTTAATTTAAAAAAAATGTAGTTAATGATGATGAAAATATACGTATCTGATAAACTGAGTGTCATTGAGATTATTGTTATGCGTGTATTACTTTTATACAAGTAGATTGTTGCACTTCAAACTTTTTCCAAATGTTAGTTCTAACACAATTACACATATCGGAGTAGAGGTTTCATTGAGTTTTAGTCCATTTCAAACAATAACGTTATAAAGTTGTTAACATTGAGTTCCGGCGTGGATGCGTTTATCTTTTTATCAGCAGTATATACGACTACAATTTCAGGGTTCAGGTTGGGCATTATACTACAAAGAAAATGAGTTGGCAGCAGTTATAAAGATGTTATATAATAACTTAAAATTAAATTTCAATTATAAAGTGAATTAAAGCGTGAAAATTTTAAATTTTATTATTTAAATTGTATATATGAATATTTAAATGTATATATGTTTAAATATTACTTGTTTTAATATATATATATATATATATATATATATATATATATATATTTATGTGTGTATGTATAAAAATTTTAATTTTATTAATTATCAAAATTTGTTTCCAGAAGTAATATCATCTCATTCACTTATGATTTTTTTAATACTTTAATTTTTTAAGTTTTAGATTTCATTACATACAAAATGTTGACTGAAACGGAACAACAAATTGTTTTCAATAACCAGAATGACTTACACAATCAACAAATGTTAATAGATACACATATAGATAAATTTAATGAAATTGTGAAAAATCAAACATTGTTTTCTATGCAGACACCTTTACTAATACAAAGACCATACAATATACAACCAGTGCCAATTGATTCTGAGTATATTCAAATTCTTTTTTCTGGTAGTAATAAAAGAGGACATTGGAATTTTATTTGGTATAATAACAGGACTATTCACGTTTATGATAGTTGCAATAGTAAAATATTGTCAGATGATTGCAAAATTTATATAAATAGATTATTTCCTTATAATGCAAACATTAAAATTACGTTTGAAGAAGTACAATATCAACAAAATGCATATGATTGTGAAGTTTTTGCCATTGCATTTGCAACTGCAATTATTTTTAATACTTGTCCTTGTGGTTTGAGTTTTAACATCAATGAAATAAGAAAACATTTATTAAAAATTTATAAAACAAAATCTTTAGAAATGTTTGCTTTAGTAAGTAGCCATTACAATTTTATTTCGAGTTCTGTTCCATACAATCAGCATGTGCAGCATGCAAAAAATTTTGACTTGTTAGATTTTAATTGTCAAAAAATTAATATAGAATTACTCGAGTCACAAAAATTAGATATTTTTATAAAAGAACAAGGACAATTGCTGGAATCATTTAGTGAACAAAAAAAATTACAGAAATGAAATCGTATGCAACAAGTGAAAAATACAAGAATAAAATTAATGAATCATCTAAATCGCAGCAACATGCGAATCAAGAATACAATCTTAAAGGTAATGAAAGTATTTTGAAAAAAGTTAAACACATTTGCTCTTATGGTGCTGTAAAGGAAGACATTACAAAAATGAAATCGTATTCAATAGTGACAAAATCTCAGAATAATAATAAAAAAATTGAAAAAAACAACACTAAAAAAATGAATCATCTAAATCAGAACAACCTGCAAATAAAAAATACAATCTAAAAGATAACGAAAGTACTTTGAAAAAAGTTCAACAAATTTGCTGTTATGTTGCCGTTAAAAAAGACAAAAATAATAAGATTTTGCAAAAATCTAAACAAAATAATGAAAGTTCATTAAAAAATTCTAAATACCCACAGCAGTCAGCCGAGAAAGTTGTTCGAATATGTGTACAAAAATGAAATGCACAATATTATGAGAAAAATAAAAACAAAATTTTAGACAAATCTAAGCAGTCTTACATACATCATTTTGTAAAGAAAAATGATGACTTGATTCAACGTGAAAAAAATAAAAATTATTATAACAAAAATAAGAAAAAAATCTTAGAGAACAGTGAAAAATCTTATACACATAAGTTCATTAAGAAAGACGATAAATTAATAATCCAAGAAAAAAATAAAAATTATTATGAAAAACAAAAATTAACATCTGTTAATAATGACAACATTAAAGATAAATCAAGCTATAATATGAGATTATTACAAGAAGAAAATGATATTGTATGCAATGACATTGCGAAACAATTCCAAAATCTTCAACTTAAAGACGTGTATATTAAATGCACAAAATTAACAATGGAACAACTTCTACATTACAATATAACAAATTTTAAACATCAATCTAATAGAAAACGAAAAAATAACCGGTCAAATAAAGAAATTATTGAAACTAAAAGAAGAAAAATTGACTCTTGTGAAAATGGCAAACAAAAATGTAAGATAAAAACTATAAATAATAAATGTGCATTTATACCCATCACTGATATTCATGAAGCTTTAATACCAGAAAATAACGTTGGTAATTTAACTTTAAAATGTAAAAATTGTGATGCAAAACATTTTAGTTTTGAAAATGAAAACAATAATAGATTCTCCTACTGTTGTCATCAAGGCAAGGTAACTTTACCTGAAAAATATGAATATCCTAAAGAAATAAAATATTTAATTGCAACAAATAAACAATTTAGAAATGATATAAGAATATATAATAACATGTTGGCATTTGCAAGTTTTGGCGTTAAATTTGACAAAATTTTCACTCCTGGTCCACAAGTTATCCGTATATGTGGACAAATATATCATGACGTTTACGCATTACATCCACCGAAAAATACAAGAAAATATGGTCAAATGTATATTATCGACAATGAAGAAGCAAACAAAAGTAGAATTAAAAATAATACCTTTCAATGTTCTGAAAAGATTTTAAGGAAATGTAATGAAATAAACAAATTTCATTACGAAAGAAAATACTAAATACATACGCAACAGCAAAGTACAAGGAAAACTCACGACTATTGCGCACTAGCCGAAAAACTCGAAGAAACCTCGAGAATAGGAATTGCCCTTAATTAAGTGCGCAACACGAATAGAAAATACGCATCTACGGAAGGCCGACGCCTTGAGGAAATCGAAAGTGGAAGATCGAGGAAAAGCGTACACAAGTGTCATCATCGATAGAGAAGCGCCGAGAAAACCTTCGACGGTCACGTAATTAGGCGTGGCAGCGGAAAGTGAGAGGGCCCAACGCCAAAAATCACCTACCTGCTTAAATAGAGAAGACGAGCGGCGGCGCGGACACTAAGTTCACAGACCGGAAACTGATCAGTACGATCGATTTCCCGCAAGTGCGCGATTCTTATATACGCAAACACGAGTAGTCGACAAACGCGCAAATCTGTACGATTGTATTATTTTGAATCACGCGCAGAAAAACGAAAACAGTAGTGCGCGAGTCTACCGTAACTAAATAAACAAAAGAGACATTCCGCTCGAGAAAGAAAAGAGAGAGAGAGAGAGAGAGAGAGAGAGAGAGAGAGAGAGAGAGAAAGGAAACATAGAACGGGCCGACCGAATACCTGTAAAAAGGCGCAGACGCGGCGGCGCCGTATACTCTCTCTCTACAGAGGAAGACCCTCACAGCGGGAGATCACGGAGCGGCAGCATCCAGCATCGACTTCGACATATACATATATATAGATATACACTTACACAGACAACACACCGAGAATAGCAAGGTACTTTTTCTCTTCCTAAAATATCTGAGTCTTTCATTTTTATACTGGTCTCGTATTTTCCGACCCCTCACCCGGTAATGCGAACGTACAACGATCGCAAAGCAAGGGGCAATTACTGTAAATTCGTGTTTAGTAAATGAATGAATAAATATATATATACATATATACTTTTCACATAACGTATACCAGAGTCTTTTATTTATTTCCCTTGGAACCATTGCAAATTAAGAAATTGTATATACATGTTCAGACGTAACAGAAATTAGACAATTATTTAAGAAAAAATAATCCATATGCTGAAGCTTATAAAATGATGTATGAAGTGGAATTACAGGCAAACAATAAAGTTAATGTCAATAATACAAATATTCCAGAAGTAAAAATGCTGATAGTAAGAAATAAAAATTTTGATAAAAATCGTTACAATATTGCAGCATGTAATGAAGTTGCTGTAGTATTTGAAGCGAATGATGGTGAACCACCAATAGACAGAGATGTCTGTATATATCCCAAATCGGTGACACCAATTAGTATGCCAATTATAAGTAAACATATAGACCCAATGACATATCCCTTAATTTTTCCACAAGGTGGTTTTGGGTGGAACCCATACATGAAATTAAACAATAGCAACAAGAATATGTCCATGCTGCAATTCTACAACTACAAATTAAGTATAAGAAATGATTTTAGTCCATACATAAATTCTGGGAAACTATCCCAGCAATACATTGTTGACGCATGGGTTAAGGTGGAGAGTTCAAGATTATATTACATTAAAAAAAATCAGAAAAACCTGAGGACAGAATTATATCAAGGATTAATGGATCATATTGCAAATAAATATTGTAATAACATTGAGAATTTCGATATTGGAAAAATGTTTATTTTACCATCAAGTTTTACAGGAAGTCCTCGAGCTTTGCATCAAAAATTCATAGATTCAATGGTTCTTGTCCAAACTTATGGAAAACCAGACTTATTTATGACTATGACTTGTAATCCTAAATGGAAAGAAATTATTGATAATATTCAACATTATGAAGTTCTTATGGATAGACCAGATATAGTAGTCAAAGTTTTTAATGAAAAAGTAAAACAACTTAAGAAAGACATTGTAAAAAACAACATTTTTAGAAATTGTATTGCATTTACATATGTCATAGAATTCCAAAAAAGAGGCTTACCTCATATACATATGTTGATTTTTTGGATAAAAAGGATAAATTATATAATAATGATTTAATTGATGAAATAATTTCTGGACAAGAGG
>JACCIB010001554.1:0-29074 GCA_018906965.1 Philotrypesis tridentata | reverse complement strand
CATTAACACTCATACTGAAAAAATAAAAAATTCTAAGAGCTTACTCTAAAATTAAACTTTATTTTTCAAACTTCGACAACTCTTATGTAGCCGAAATTGTATGTACTTTATGCTATACAGTTATTAAATTAAGTAAATTAAAGATCTTGATAACACTTATTTAGACAAAATACTAGCAGCTTCACTGCATACTGTTAAGAGGTGTTGATAATAGTCATCAGATCAACAAATAATATATCTTCTTTCCCCTTGTGAATAAGTGATCGAAACACAAACACTGGAAGAATATATGATGCTTATAGATCAAGTTGGAAGACAAATAATTATGTTAGGACGCATGTCTTCTTTTACCTCGTAAATGAGTTAATCACCAGCACTAAAATCATGATGCTTATACATTAAGCTAAATAATCCGAAACTCTCATGTATTAAAATATGAACGTGTAAAACCATCTTCGCCGGCGCCCAGGAAGCGGCCGCCCGTGCGAGTGGGCGGCGATCACCGCGGGCGGATGGGAACAAAAAAAGGCCCGCCCAGGGGAAGGGGAAGAAAAAGAAAGTCGGGAGGAAAAGAGCAGAAAGAAGGGGGGCAAGGGGGGGGGGGGGGGGGGATAAAAAAGAAAGCGGGGGGGGCCGAAAGAAAAAAAGAAAGGAAAAACCGGGGGAAAAAAGGGAAGGAAGGAGGGAGAAAGAGGGAGGTAAATGCAGAAACCACGGCGAACCAAAGGCAAAAAGGGGAAAGGTTAGATGCCCCGGAAAAAACGGCCAAAAAAAAAAAGGGAGGGCGTGGGGGGGCCGTGTGGCCCCGGCCCCCCAAAACTTCCCCCGCATAAACGTGGAGCAACATTTCGGGAAATGAGCCAAAGGGGCAATTTTGTTGTAACCCCATTACCTACCGAGGGTTAACAAGGTTGAACCCAAAATGCCGTTGGATTGTTTCGTGAGGAAATAGAAGGTAAGCATGGGAAAAGACACAACAACGAGAAGGTGTTGGCCCCTTCATAAACGTGGGGGAGGGGGGCCCCACCGTAAAAATATCAGGGGTTGGTTGTTGTCCCATAATTGTTTATCATGTAATAGAACAGAATGGGGACCAACGCATCAGAAAAATGCATAAGGTTTTTTTTGTAAACTAAATGTAAATGTCGAGGAGGTTGGGTCCGGGTGTGTCCTGTTGTTCGTGTAGGGAAGCCAACCAAGGCCCGAATGGTACAATCCTACGACTCTAGTTTGGAATTAAAATGTTAAGTTCGGAAAATAAGTTACTATATCCTTATTTCATTAAATCTATAGCATATGTCCAGAAAGATCATTGACAATGAAATATGAGATTTAAATATTCTGTTCATATAAAAAATCGATCCCAGATTTTTTTTAATAAAACAGGAACAAATTCTAGCATGTAGAACGCAATTTTTTTATGGAAAAAATTGCGTTCTACATGCTAGAATTTGTTCCTGTTTTATTAAAAAAAATCTGGGATCGATTTTTTATATGAACAGAATATTTAAATCTCATATTTCATTGTCAATGATCGTCCTGGACATATGCTATAGATTTAATGAAATAAGGAGATAGTAACTTATTTTCCGAATTAATAACTAGAGTAGATTGTACATTCGCTTGTTGCTTCCATAAATAACAACAGGAAAAGGAAATAATAGACATTAATTAGTTTAAAAATTATGATTTTTCATGATGCGTGACAATTCTGTTATATTACATGATAAATATGGACAAACACATGATATTACGACACGTTATGAGCACATTTATCGTGTGATAATATATCATATAAGAACATCATACGATTTTGTCACATGTACAATCGGTAACAATTGAAACTTTGAATAATCCCGAAATGGCTCCACGTTATGCGAATGTTTGGGGCCGGGCACGCAACGCCCTATTTGCCGTTCAGGCTATCTACCTTTCACATGCTTTGGTCGAGTGTTTATATGAATACATACATATTTATAATCCTTCCTCAATTTAAACGGTTATTTATTTATTTCGAAACGATTACTTTTTATAACAACAAACTTGCCAATTTATTTATTGATATCATAACTTTCTTTTCTTAAAATTAAAATGGGAATTTTTGTAAAATCGAAGGTATAGATAAAATCGAAGGAGACGATAATGCGAAGATGGTTTTACACGTTCATATTTTAATACATGAGAGTTTCGGATTATTTAGCTTAATGTATAAGCATCATGATTTTAGTGCTGGTGATTAACTCATTTACGAGGTAAAAGAAGACATGCGTCCTAACATAATTATTTGTCTTCCAACTTGATCTATAAGCATCATATATTCTTCCAGTGTTTGTGTTTCGATCACTTATTCACAAGGGGAAAGAAGATATATTATTTGTTGATCTGATGACTATTATCAACACCTCTTAACAGTATGCAGTGAAGCTGCTAGTATTTTGTCTAAATAAGTGTTATCAAGATCTTTAATTTACTTAATTTAATAACTGTATAGCATAAAGTACATACAATTTCGGCTACATAAGAGTTGTCGAAGTTTGAAAAATAAAGTTTAATTTTAGAGTAAGCTCTTAGAATTTTTTATTTTTTCAGTATGAGTGTTAATGAGAGTTTGGTTTTATCTGCATAAGTGTTATCAAGAGTTCAAATTTTTGTTACATTAAGATTATCAAGAGTTGTAAAATTAATTTTTAATTTATATAGGAAGAAACGACCTTATACTTGCCAGCCTTTTACCTTGAAAAGGTTTGTTTGGGGGGGGGGGCAGATTTCACTACTTTTAAAAGGTGTATAATATGTAAATTACAAAGAATAGTTAACATCAACTAAATAAGTAATAAATTTAAAATATTAATGTACATATGCTCATGGATTATTGTAATAATAATTATTTTTTAGACACAATCTGTAGAGCAAATAGATTTTTTAGATCATTATTATTCACAAAGAAATCTGTCTTTTCCACACCACCCTCGAGGTAAATAGTATAGCGCGTTTTTTTTCCTTTATTGACACTAAATTTTATGCTAAGTTCCATAATTATTTGTCTCGCAGATGTACATCAAAGAAATCTGTACGTATAAAATTATTGCTAATTATTTAACTGATAACTGCTTGTTTGAAAGCATTTGTACGTTACGTATACTATCGACATGCAGAATATGAGTGATATAGCATTTAAATATTTATACAAGTTCACATCGTAACCTTCACAATTGTTTTATCTATATTATAGTATTATGAATAATATTTAGAAAAAAAAGAAGTATATGTAAGTTAGTTTCCAATATCCCTATGATTCCTTATGATATATGTATTATCATTTTTAATGCAAACGACCTAATTCGGTAAATCTTTAGAAAATTGGAATCGAATTTAAACTTTATGAAAACTTGTAAAAAATAGTGTCAATAAAGTTGTGGTATCCCCTGTAGGCCTAATCCACAAAATTGACACAAAACTTTATTATATTTAACATAATAATTTACTTGATACAGATAGTATGAAAAAATAAAGATCATTTAATGAAAAATAAATTTTTGGTTGATACGATAAACTTAAAATTTCTCATGATTTCCCCCCACTCGCCTTAATTAAGTAAGTAACGTTTGTAAAAACATTGAAAAACAACAAATAAGTTGTTTTTGTGAGTTTTTCCAATTTTCCAAAGATGCCCGAAGTACAGGCAGTTCCAGAATAATGGGTGAGGGTCCCTTTCTCAATGGAAATACATGTTCTGATTTCTAAAGGAAAAGACCATACAAGTGGGTTTAGAGCCACAGCTTAGAGAGATTGTATAAATTTTGAAGACAGTATAGATGAGCAGTATTAATATAATCGGAAGATGAGAAATTTCAAAATTACAAAATTTCAAATTTTGCCTAAGCCGTATCAACTTGAAAATTTTCCTTCACACTATCCCTCTAAAGTGACAGGCTTGTACAAACTCATAAGTTAAGTTTTCATTACCTTTTACAAAGCAAAACATGCATTCCCTTGGGAAAAGATTCGTACATCCAAGATTTGGAAACTGAGAGTACATGTTGCTCTCTCAAAATTGAGAATAACTAATTTTCATTACGCAAATCAATCAGAGAGATAGCATAAGAAATTTCAAGTTAATCGTCTAGACCAATTTTGTTCCATTTTGAATGCCATAAATGATAATTATTTTGACATTGGTCTATGTGATAAACTTAACTTTCGCATGCTATCCTTGCGATGGATTCTAGATAGAACATAAATTTTTCTCAAGTTGAAAGGAGTACAAAGTATACTCATTTTCTAGATCATGGATGTAACGAGCCTTTTCCCAAGGGAAAAGCATATTTTGTTTTGTATAAGGTAACGAGAACTTATAAGTTGTCAAGCCAGTCACTTAGAGGGATAATATAAAAATTTTCAAGTTGAAACGACTCAGCAGTTTTGAATTATTGAATTTTGAAATTTCTAGTCTCTGGCTATCTCAATGCTGCTCAACTATACCATAGTCAAAATTTTTATACTTCTAAGCAGTGGGCTTGAAAACTTGAATGATCTTTTTACCTTTTAGAAAGCAAAACATACATTTCGATTGGGAAAGAGATGCTCACCCCACATTCTGGAAACTGCCTGTACTCCGGGCACTCTGAAAATTAAAAATAAGTAATTTTTCATTAAGCAAGTCAATCAGAGAGATAGCATATGAAATTTCAAGTTAATTGTCTAAACCAATTTTGAGCTGTTCAATTTTGAATGCCTTATATGATAATTATTTCGAAATTGGTCGATACGATAAACTTGAAATTTCTCATGATATCCCTTTGATTGGTATGTTTAATGAAAACTTAGTTATTTTCAATTTTCAGAGTGCCCAAAATACAGTCTGTTTCCAGAATCTGGGTTGAGCATCTCTTTTTCCAAGGGAAACGCATGTTCTGCTTTCTAAAAAGCAAATAGACCATACAAGTAGTTGTTAAGCCCACAGCTTAGAGGGATAGTAGAAGAACTTTTAAGATGATACAGTTGAGTACTATTAAGATAATCATAGATTAGATATTTCAAAATTAAAAAATTCAATTTTTACAGGGCCCTATCAACTTGGAAATTCTTATCCTATTCCTCTGAGTGACTGGCTTGACAACTCATAAGTTCTCGTTACCTTATACAAAACAAAACATGCTTTTCCCTTGGGAAAAGTCTCGTTACGTCTGGAAACTTAGTGTACTTGCTCTCTCAAAATTGGGAAAAACTTTTAAACCACTTGTCTTCTGAACTTATATAATAATTATAAATCTTGAATAAACATTTGTCACATCACTAGCTTCTCACAGGAATTCCTTCCCTTTATAACTTGACAGTTGCGTAACCTCCCAATAAAAATTGAGTATAATCTTTTTTGATACATAAACAATGAAAATACAACACTTTCACTAGCTTGTCACGTCACAAGATTGTATAAAACATTACTGTTGCATCAAGCAAGAATATTCTCTATTATGTAAACTGAATAATCTCTAAAATTCAACAAAATAAAACACTTTCACTCTACCTTCCAGGAGACGATAGGAAAAGTTATGAACTATTCATATACACTTAAACAACTTAGAAACTTTCATGCATGAGCGATGCATATTCTTGACACTTCACTAGCTTCTCACAATAGAAAATAATTTTTTCCTTATATAAACTGAATATTCTCTGAACTAAGAAAATAAAACACTTTTACTATCTATTCATCAGAATTCTTTTCGACGTACAGCCTCAGAGTCTATCTCCCAGGAGACTATAGGAAAAGTTAACGTAAGCACTTCCACAATTGTAGAAACTTTCTTGCGTGGAAGATTGAATATAATCGTAACACTTAACCAACTTGTCACATCACAAGAAAATTATATAAACTGGAAATTCTGTATAAATTTTCTTTGATTCTTGGACGATGAAAATACAACACTTTCACTAGCTTCTCATCAGGATCCCTTTCGACGAATAGCCTGAGAGTCTACCTCCCAAGAGACGATAGGAAAAATTACATATCCACTTCAAGAATGTAGAAACTTGCTTGAAAGGTGAACCCTGGAGACGATAGAAAAAGTTACATATCCACTTCAATAATGTAGAAACTTTGCATGAAAGATGAACCCAGGAGACGATAGAAAAAGTTACATATTCACTTCAACAACGTAGAAACTTTCTTGAAGGATGAATTCTTAACACTTTACTAGCTGTCACATCACAGAATAGTTATTTCTTTATATAATCTAATAGTAAAAAAACCTGAAAAATAAAAGGATATATTTTAACAAAGAATCAGTTCATGAATCTTTCATGTATTGTATATACTTATCATAAGAATCCCTTTCACTATACAGCGTGAGAGTCTACCTCTCAGGAGACGTTAGCTAAATTTCATAATTATTCATAAGCACTTCGACAATTATAGAAACTTTCTTGCATGGAAGACTGAAATTCTCAACACTTTACTAGCTTGTCTCATCACATAAAAGTTATTTTCTTATATAATCTGATACATTCGATCTTCCAATTCTTTAAATATTACATTTCTATCCGATATGGTACATTTGATCTGGATAGAAAAAGAACGTATAACTCACACAAGAAGTTGATGATCCTTTACAAGGAGACGGAGGAATCTTACAATTATATCTTAAATATTACAGATCATAACATCATAACAAATAATACTAAATGCTGAGTTTCTTGAAACTGTTTTATCACAGGCATATCATATAACCTCCCAATTAAAAATAGAAAATATCTGAAAAATAAAAAAAAACATTTAAACAAAGAATCAGTTCACAATAACTTTACTCATATATTATATACTGATCAATATTAAAACTGAATACTTATCTAATTCTATATTGTGAAGAAAATCGTGTTTATGATTATGTACACACAAAATCGACTGAATTATTTGACACTATGTAAAAAAATATATTTAGGATAAATTTATACCATATGACACTGCTTTATGATGTGTAAAAATGAACTAAATTATATCACTAAATTATCCACATTGATTCCTTTATGTAAGACTTTTTCATAAAAACATCGACTGCATAATAACTAATATACAACATGTATAAGTATTATTTATATTGGAACTTTTTTAAAATCTGTATTTATGTTATTATTTAACACTATTTAGCAATATATATATATACAGAAACAGCAAAAGAAAATTTACGTTGATAAAAAATAACACTGCGTATGAAAACATCGTCTGTCGTCTGCGGAAAAACAACGTATACTAAAGTATATCTATATAGCCCAGAATGACGTAGATACTACGTCACCGGATATCCGTCGAATAATTGTTCTCCCGTGAGGAGAATTGAGGAGTCCGAACTTTCACTTTACAATATCATTCGATAGAAGCAATTTCACAAAATATGGCCCTGATGTGATTTTATTACTTTCATCGCAAGCTTTCATTCAAGTGCTCGTACGTAAGAAACGAAGCTGTTAATACGAAGAAAACCGTACGTCAAGGTTCCAACAGGGCAAGTTCAAAGTATAATAGGGTCTGGCTAGCGCCCGACGGCGGCGTACGTACTAAAGTACCTTATACTTGCCATCGTGGCGCTACCGGGCCCCTTGATTGTTATAAAATAAATTTCTATGATTAAAGTTCGGAAATAGATCAAGCTAACAAATATTAAATTAATCTTTATGTTTATATTTTAGTTTTTATATCCATACTTAATAAAAAAAATAGAACTACAATTTTTATTTGAGGCTATCGTTCTCACAGTTTAACATAATATTATATTATACATAAATATTATATATAAACATATATTATAAGTATATTAAAAATTTTATGAGATTGTTGATTACACTGACATTTAGTAGTCCATCGGTATCTATTATAGGACGGGACGGCAAGTTTTTCCATAAAAAAAATTGCGTTCTACATGCTAGAATTTGTTACTGTTTTTTTTTAAATGTGGGATCGATTTTTTGTATGAATTAAATCTTATATTTAATTGCAAATGATCGTCTTGGACATAGATTTTTCTTGAAATAAGGATAGCAATTTACTGAATTACTAAGTAGAGTTGATTGTACATCCGCTCGTTGCTTCCATAAATAATCGAAAAAGTTTTCATAATGTGAAACAATCCTGTAATATATTATGGGCACATTTTTCATGTGATAATGTCATGTAAGAACATCATTCCTATATGTACACTCGGATACTATTGAACTTTGAATAATATCGAATTAGTGCTATGCTTTGCGCATGTTTGTGACCGGTCACGGAACGCTCTATTTACCGAAAGTACGGTGACCTAACCTCCCACACTAAATACGGCGTAAGAGTGATCAGTCATTAAACGTCAGCTGGAATGCGCAGGACGTGGCGGCAATCGCAGTTATTCCCACAATTCTACCGACAGTATCTTTTCACAGGCTATCCACCTTTTCACATGTCACAATTTGGTCGAGTGTATATAATGATGAATACATATATATTTATAATCCTTCTCCGATTTAAACAATTGTTTATTTATATCAACTCAATTGCTTCTTATAACAAAAACTTGCCAATTTCTTTATTGATATCATAACTTTCTTTTGCTATATTAAAATTGAAATTTATGTAAAATCGACGGTATAAAGAAGAAACACTAAAGAAATGGTAGTCTATCCAACAGATCCTTCAAGCAAAGATGTTTACGCATTCATATTGATGTAGATAGATGAAAATTTCAAGTTATTCAGCTTCATGTATAAGCATCATGTTCTTTCAGTGTCTGTGATTCACTCATTTACGAGGTAAAAGAAGACACATATATTAACATAATTATTTGTTGAACTAATTAGAAATACCTTTTTAATCATTGCATTATAATCACATTTCTTATCAACCTTTACTAAGGGAAAAGTAATAAACGTACACAATAAACCTGCTAGAATATTATTTACATTATTATTGAAAGTTTGACTTTAATTTACATAATGAAAATAGACTTTTAGAATAAGCACTCTGAATTTTCACCACATAAGGGATATCGAGAGTTTAAAAATTAACTTTGATTAATATAATAAAATAACTGTATAGATAGAGAAAACACTTAGAATTTTTGTGACATTGAGATATCAAGAGTTGCAAAATTAATCTTCAAGTTTTACATGAAGAAACGACCTTATACTTGCCAGTCTTTTACCTTGAAAAGTTTTAGCTACTTCACAATCAGAAGCCTCATGATCCGCAGCTTCACAAATAGTACAAAATCTAAATCTATTTTCTCCTAATTTACAAAACTTTGTAGGATGCCCCCTTCTTTGACACCTAGAACAAAATTGTTCCGGACAATTCTGTGGAGAATGACCCACATTATTACAAATTGTACAATTACCATTCACCGACAAATTTACACATGTAATTGGATCATGACCTGGTTCTTTACATTTATGACAAATTTCAAAATTTAGAACTATTGAACATTGAGGTGCTTTATGCCCCATTTCCTGACAAAATTGACAATGATTATTTTGCATTTTATTTAATCTACATGTATTAATAGATTGTCCCGTATGACTACAAAATTTACAGATTAATCTAATCTTATCTTTAGCAAATCGACAATTATCCGAAAAATGATCATTTTCTTTACAATATATACAAGCTGTTAAACGACAAAATAATGCTTCATGATCCCGAGCTTCACAGAATTGATAAGTCATTATTTTTAAAATAATTTTTTCTTCAACTATATCATTCCCATACACATTATTTATACTTCTGAAATCTGAATGTTTGCGTTGATTAATTTCAGCTTCTATAGCAGTAGTAGAGGCACGGTATACCCCGCCGACGTGGGCGTGGCCTAGCGGCGCCAGTCGTGACGTCAGTGAGGCACGGTATACCCGAGCCAATCAGCGAGCGCGAGCGAGCCGGGTGGTGGGGGGAGCCGCGAGCGGGTGGATGGTTGGGAGCCGCGAGCGGGTGGGGGAGTGGGAGCCGCGAGGGGGTGGGGGGGAGGGAGCTCGCGGTCGCGAGCTGGACCCGCTGGAGCTCTCCCCGCGGTGGTGAGCTGGTCCCCGGCGCCGCCGCCGCCCCGCCCGGGAGAGAGATGCTGTGCGAGAGAGATGCTGTGCGTGGGAGAGAGATGGTGTGCGTGGGCGAGAGAGAGAGAGATGGTGTGCGTGGGAGAGAGATGGTGTGCGTGGGCGAGAGAGAGAGAGAGAGAGAGAGAGAGATGCTGTGCGTGGTGAGAGAGAGAGAGAGAGTAGAGCGCAACTGAAAATTTTCAAAGTCCCGAAATAGAGAGAGTGGGGGTGTCTGGAACGGGAAAAGCCGAGAGGTACGGTATAAACGACGCATGCGCTCTGCGTCTTCTGCCACGCGCCAAGAGATGCTGAGAGTGTGCGTGGGCGCCAGATGGTGCGAGAGAGAGAGAGAGAGAGAGAGAGAGAGAGTTGAGCGCAACTGAAAATTTTCAAAGTCCCGAAATAGAGAGAGTATATCTATACATAGCTGTAGGTCTGTTATACCCGAGTATATCTATATATACAGACATCTACTCTAGTCACGAGCCCCGAAACAGAGAGAGTGGGGGTGTCTGGAGCTGAAATCGTCCGAGAGGTACGGTATAAACGACGCATGCGCTCTGCGTCTTCTGCCACGCACGAAGAGATGCTGAGAGTGTGCGTGGGCGCCAGATGGTGCGAGAGAGAGATGAAAATTTTCAAAGTCCCGAAATAGAGAGAGTATATCTATACATAGCTGTAGGTCTGTTATACCCGAGTATATCTATATATACAGACATCTACTCTAGTCAGGAGCCCCGAAACATAGAGAGTGGGGGTGTCTGGAGCTGAAATCGTCCGAGAGGTACGGTATAAACGACGCATGCGCTCTGCGTCTTCTGCCTCGCGCCAAGAGATGCGTGGGAGAGAGAGTAGAGCGCAACTGAAAATTTTCAAAGTCCCGAAACAGAGAGAGTGGGGGTGTCTGGAGCCGAATCTCAGCCGAGAGGTACGGTATAAACGACGCATGCGCTCTGCGTCTTCTGCCACGCGACAAGTGAGAATTTTCAAAGTCCGGGAAAAGCTTTGGACTATATCTATACAGGGCGGGCGTTCTACCCTAGTATATCTATGTATATATGAGTCCCGTAACTAGGCGAGCGGAGCTTGCCGAGGGGAGCTCGTAACCCGACCCCGCGTACAAAACTCTCGGATGCGAGTATCTGGTATACTTTAAGTGGCTGGAAAATGTATTTTAAATTAGAAATGAGAGCATTTGTCTAATATGTACGAGAGGAATTTTGGGTGGTGTAAATATTGAAATAGAATGAATATTTTTTTACAAAATTTCGTTTATTCAAGAAAAAAAGTATTGTTTAGTTTACAATCGTTTTACATATTTTTTTCAGATAATTTTGATATACATTTTTGTAAAATTTTTATGTACACAGTCGTCAATTCTTTATAAAAAATATCAAAGTAAAAATTTTTAAAATAGATATCTATTGGTTTTGCAAATCGCTGTGAAACTTTTTCTCGAATATTGTCTGTATTTTCTTCGATGCACGCTGTTAATAATTCGTCGTTGGAATACTCCTCGGGTGTGGCAATGTTGGAAACTTCGAGTGCGGTGTGCTCCTTGCATTTGTTTACTGCATCGGTGATACGTTCCAAACGATGAAAACGCTCCTCGACACAAACAGCAGCCCTCTTGATACCTTCAAAACTCGTCATCTGCAGAACAACGCCGGGCGAATAAAAATCTTTCTTCTTATTCTCCGACTCGTTGATCGTCTTTGCAAAAAGAATTGATTTCAAGCCATAAGAGGTTGTGAAGCGCAACTCTGTCTCGTCGTCCAAAGCGATGCTCGGTAAATCGTCGTACACACAATCGAAATATTTGGTAATCTTTTCAAGATTGTCTATGAGAGTCATCCACGCTCCGGAACTTAATGGAAAACAATGAGAAAATTGATTGTTGATTAACTGAATCGATGGCTTGAAAATATCATCTTCTTCATCGTACACTAAGCTCACACTAATTTTTTTTGAACCAGACTTATTTAACGAATACACTGTTGTTAACAATCCGACTATCGCGGATTTTATTTCTCTATTACGTGTCATGGTTATTTTCTTATTTCCATCCTCGTTTTCAAAATCTTCGTTCTTTCTTTTCAACATTTCTTGCGCCAGGACTAATTCACTCCAGAAGCGTGTATACTTTTTTTAATGAGATCGCTTCGACGGTTAGCTGTAAACTGACACTTTTCCCGAGGAAAGCGCGTTGGAAAAACCCTTGAGCGTGTTTCTGTTTTAAATCACGACATCTGGCCCCCACCCCCATCCTCCAACCGTTGCACAAGTCATATACACACACACGCATATAACTCGCCCGATTTATTCTCACACGTGTGTGGCGAGCCACATGTGTTTTTTAAGCAGTGGCTCTTAGGAGATGCACAGCTGTCTATTTAGATGTATGTTCGTTTTCCGAGCTAGATTTTTTTCGGTGGATTTCAGTCGTCGATACACGATTTTTCTCAAAGTTTTCAGGGGTGGCGTAAAGAACTCTAAACCAAGCCCGAGACAAGTGTTTCAGATCCTTTTCTCTAAGGCAGATTTTTAACATGGATGTTTTACAGCGATTCTCACGAGATCAAGTGGCGACGATGCGCAAGTTTTCTGCGGGGGTGTGAATGCAGATGTAGGGCGGAAAACTGTAGCAAGCTAGTATGGTGGCTATTATAAAAAGCCAAGGTGCCCACACGACGAGGTTTAGTCTTTTCCTCAAACGCCGAGCGCACACTTCGTTGGCAGTAAAATTTCTTGTGTCTAGTGATTGTGTGTAATTGTGTATCTTATACAAAAATGCCGACTTCCGAGGCAAAAAAGATAGTGGCTGATTTTCAACACGTGGTAGTGACGTGCGCTGCGCTAGCGTGCGTACGGTACGATCGTTTGCGGCAGCGCTGTAACCCCGTGTGGTGGTCGAGATTTTTTGACCTGTCAATATCGTCGCTCGTGTTTGAGTATTTTTACATACTTGCGTTCAGTGATTTGAAGGATGTGTTTACTATGTTCGACGTTTGCATCAACCAGTGCGACCTAGCGATTTATCTCGCGGGTCGATGTCTCACTGCTGACGACAGGATCGACATGGAAAATTATTCACAGCCGCTTATGCGACGGTTTTACGAATTGCGTAAGTTTCAAATTTTTATAGTATTTTTTAAACATTTATAATATAGATTTAAAAAAATAATTCATATTTTTTATAGGACGTCTCCACGCCCTGGACGTAGTTCGCGAAGAGACACGCGAATTTGTGCTCAGCATTATGAGCGAAGCCAGGACCCAAATCGTTGAGATCATGTCAATGATCCAAAACGTCACGAGCCCTGATGATGAAATTAGTGCTGACGACACGCGGAGAATGGACCGACGACGGGCGCAGCTAGTTGTGAATTTGGGGACACAACAGAATGCCGCACCCTCGGACCATATGGAAAAATGTCGAGAAGCGGCTCTCGCTGCCTATCAAGGTAACTAATCAAGTTTATCTTTTTTTCCTACATCATTTTCTTATATCTACGTCCTTAAATCGTAGCGTGTGAGGATATGATAATTGCGCCTTGGCTACCGGCTCCTCGGACGACAGCAACACGTGTATTTGAATGGATCGTTACAGAATTTTACAACGATCCAAAGTCATTCCCACCATCGGGAGATGATGTGTACAGAGCGTTTGAGGCGTTTCGAGGACCGGCCGAGGTTTAATTGTTAGTAATTTTAATTCAAATATTTCGTCGTAATTCTTAAACTAATTTTATATTAATTTCAGATGTTGGATCACGACCACAGAGCAAGGACGACATTGTTGAAATGCCTAAAACAAAAAAACAAAAAAATAATAGTGAAGATTGCGAAAAAAATAATAGTGCATGTGGTACGAAAGTGTTGGTGCATGTGGATGTGCACAGAGAAATGTGTAGCAGTGGCTGCAGTTACACCAGTCAGGACTCGACGCATCAGGGGGTCTCTCGGGTCCAAGTAGGAAGAGGCCGAAGCAGTAGCAGGTCAACAACCTCCCGCAGCCAGCCCTCGCAACGATCCTCGGACCGGCTGTCATCTCAGAATGGTAGTGTTTTCAAAAATAATTCTAAAGAATATTCGTGTATGTATAGTGAGAATTCGGTCGCGATTTCGAGTGGGTGGGTTGATGATTTTGATACCGAATGGTTCGACGATTTTGAGGGAAAAGGTGGTAGTAGAGGCAATGTGGAAAATATTCTAGACAAACGTAGTATTTTGTCCATAAAAAACGACGACAACTTGTGTCTACCGCGTGCGTTGGTTTGTGGCGAAGTATTTATTCGAAAAGACGCGACACCCGAATGGGCTAAGGAATGGCGCGAAATAAAAGAAAGACTGACGCATCAAAAATATCGCGCATCGCGACTAATGATAAAATCGGGTGTTGAACTCGCACAAGATCGAGGATGTGGACTCTGCGAACTCGAAAAATTTCAAAAGTTTTTTCAAAAGAAAAAGATAGCTATTCGTGTTTACATTTACGAAACTTTCGGAAAAAAAGATGCACCATTATTTTTCGACGGCACGCAAAAAGGTCCGTTTGAAAAAATTATCAACATTATGGCATATCGCGAGCGGGAGCATTTCGACCTTGTATTGAATTTATTAGGCGTTCGTAATGGATTATTTTTTTGTGAACCATGTAATTTTTCGTACAAAAGCATACATCAACACGCATGCGATGCCATATGCGATGCGTGTTTTACTACCCCAAGATGCGTTGGTGGCGAGCGAAATGTACGATGCAACGATTGCGCTCGTAGTTTTTACAACGATGACTGTTTTAGAAATCATCGTAAAATCGGTTCTGTAGCTCGTGATAAAAAATATACGGGGTCAAAGGGAAACTCGACTAGATCTTTATGTTTGAATTATTTCTTTTGTAAAACATGCCAACGCCTCGTCAACAATTTTAAAAGGAAACACGAATGCGGTAAAATTTTTTGTAAAATATGTCGAAGCATCCACTCGTTGAACGTACTGTGTATGATGCAGCCCGTGACAGTTAGAAAAAATACAAAAATACACCCCGAAAATTGTTTTATTTTTTACGATTTTGAAACGCGCGAAGAAAAACTAAACGAGATCAGCAATGTAAAAATTTTAAAACCAATCTTGTGCGTTGTGCAAGTATGCTGCGACGCTTGCTTCTCCGACGAGTCGAGGCGGCTATGCGCATTTTGTGGGGTTCGTGAGCACGTGTATGCAGGCGCCGAATGTCTGGCACATTTTGTTGATTTCGTAGTTCGTAAAAAGAAAATCGGTTTCTCTACGTTTATCTGTATCGCGCATAACGCCAAAGCCTTTGATGCGCAATTTATTATGAAGTATTTAGTAGAGAACGGTAATGATCCTGAAGTTATTTTAAATGGTCGTAACATAATACGAATGCAGATAGGAAAAACTATTTTCATAGATTCCTTCAGTTATATACCATCAAAACTCGCATCTTTTCCCAAAACTTTTGGTCTCGCGGAAGGTGTGAAAAAAGGATATTTTCCGCATCGTTTTAATACCGTCGAAAACGAAAATTATAAAGGTGTATATCCTCCGGCCGAAACTTATAGCCCCGACGCGATGACGCATGCAAGAACGCACAAACTTTTACGAGTGGTATGCCTCGATTTCTGAAGACTTTGTTTTCGATTTAAAAAAAGAATTACTCGAGTACTGTCAGCAAGACGTCATCATCTTACGCCAGGGTTGTATGAAATTTCGTCAAATCTTTTTAAATGTCGCAAATGTCGATCCGTTTGCGGAAAGTGTGACACTCGCAAGCGCCTGCTCTCGTGTCTATAGGAAGAATTACTTAGAGAGGGACACAATAGGCCTTGTACCTGCGCAGGGTTATTTACGAGCAGGCAACCACTCTCAAAAGTGTATAGAGTGGCTTTTGTGGGAAGAGCATCGGACCGGTCGCGAAATCGTACACGCGGGGCGAAGTCGAGAATACCGTTTAATCGAGGGTCCAATCGTCGACGGTTTTTTGTCTGTAGATAACGCGAAAGGGGTGGTTTATCAATTTCATGGGTGCTACTGGCATGGTTGCCCAAAGTGTTTTAAAAATGAGCGTACGCGAGCTCTCGTTGATAAAACAACATTTGAGCAGCGATACGAAAACACAGTCATAATGTCGCGCCGCATAAAATCATACGGATACACACTTATCGAGATGTGGGAGTGTGAATTTGAAAAATCAATTGTAGTTAATCCAGATTTTAAAAAACTAGTTAAACGACACCCTCTCGCGCAAAAAAATGTTTCGTTGAATCCTCGGGCGGCTTTTTACGGCGGTCGGACTGGTAACGTCGTGACTCTTTACAAAGTAGATCCCGGTGAGAAAATCCGATATGTCGACGTTTGCTCTCTGTACCCGTACATCTGCAAGACGGGTGTGTATCCTGTCGGTCATCCAAAAGTATATATCGGTAGTATGTGCCGCGAGCTCACCGGTGAAAATTTCGAAACGTTTAGTCGAAACGTCGAAGGCCTCGTACAGTGCGAGATCCTACCGCCGAGGGACCTATACCACCCGCTGTTACCGTACCGTATGCACAACCGTCTGCTCTTCCCCCTCTGCCACTCGTGCTGCGTAGAGTCGAGACAAGGCGAGTGTTGCCACGAAAACGAAAAGGATAGAATTTTGAGCGGTACGTGGGTCGCTCTTGAGATAAAAAAGGCGTTGGAACATGGCTATGTATTAAAGAATATAAGTGTTATCTGGCAATATTCGGTCACGCAGTATAACCGCAATACAGACACTGGCGGTTTATTCACCGGGTACATAAATACATTTTTAAAAATTAAACAAGAGAGTTCGGGTTTCCCCGCGAATGTCGTGACCGATGCGGACAAAAGGCAGTACGTTGACGACTACGAGCGCGAGGAGGGCATTAAATTAGATTTGAATAAAATAGAGAAAAATTCGGGGCTACGCGCTGTTGCAAAATTATGTTTAAATACGCTTTGGGGTAAATTCGGTCAGAGAGGCAATCTGTCTCAGACTAGTATAGTTCGGGGGCGTGAAGAACTGTCAAAATTTATTACCGACCCCGACATTGTTGTCGAGGCACTCGAATGGGCGAGTGAGAATGCTTTTTACGTAAATTGGAAATACATCGATGAGGTGGAGTCAAACTCACCATGCACGAGCGTAGTCGTTGCTGCGTATACTACAGCGCAGGCGCGACTAACATTGTACACGTATCTATACAAGTTAGGAACGCGTGTATTGTATTACGACACCGATTCTATCATATATACGACTAAATGCGATGGGTCGTACGAGCCTGCGACAGGGCCGTATCTTGGTCAGCTTACGAACGAATTGGAAGACTATGGCCCGGGAGCTTATATCGAATGTTTTGTCTCGGGAGGCCCAAAATTTTACGCGTATCGTGTACGTAAAGCCGATGGTTCGGTTCACGATGTGTGTAAAATTAAGGGTTTCAGACAAAATTATCTGACAAGCGAAATCATTAATTTTAATACTGTTGTACAAATGGTCGAAAATTATAATGCAAAAAATTTTAATAATGTAAACAACCAATTGATAGTAAAAAGCAATGTGTTGCGACGAACGGCGCTTCATGAAATTGTATCTGTAAATGAAGAGAAAAAATGTTCGATTGTTTTGCGAAAGAGATGGTTCAAATCTGCGAAGCGTTCTTATCCTTTTGGTTATAAAAAAAATAAATAAATTTTATGTATAATTATTTTTAATGTAAAAATTGTATGTTTGTTTTAAATATATTTTTTACTGAAATAAATTTGTATAAAAAAAGAGTATTTTGCTTTTACTATTTTTCAGACGATGCGGACAATAACGCTATTCGCGTTGTCAATGACTATGTGATACAGAAAAGCGATGATATGAAGGTGCAAGACCGCATAACAGTGTTTAAATTTAAACCGCTACCACGTAACGTCGACCCTAGCGAATGGATAGATCAAGCTTTTCAGGAGATTGTAGAGCATTTAAAAAAATATGCTAAAAAACCAACAGATAAAATCGGGGTGACTGTTAATTGCGCGAGTTTTGTAAATGGTAAAATGTGGGTGTCTGTTAGATTCGTTAAAGAATTAAAGTTTGAGGATGTAATGGATATTTTCAAAAAAGTTAGGCAGAGTAAAAAAAGCGTTGCGATAGACGAAGCGTTGGAATTTAAAACTACATATATTGAGATGGATGATTAATACAAATTATTTTTTATGTACAAAAATTTATTTACTAATAACATTTTATTAAAACATAATATTTTTCTATTTACCGTCTTTGATTAATTTACACATATACACACTAATAAATTTGTTGTTGTTGCTGTTGCTCTTCCATATATTCTATATCTAAAATATCTACAGTATTCAATGGTTTGTCGCGCGTAAAAATTGGGTGGCGAAGGCCTCGGGCGTCGTGCACCGCGACATTGAAAGCAGGTAAGATGAGATTCACGTGCACAGCAGAGAGACCTATGCTGACGAGCAAGATGTAGGCAGAATTCGGTAAGAACCCTTTATTAGTGAAAATGCCACGAAGACTGTAGCCGTCCGTAACGCGCTTGAATATCTTGCACGCAGTGTCGGTCCAACGCCCGCCGTGCGCAGCATGGGGCCCAGTACAGGCTAGAGCACACAAGATGGCTCGGGGCGGCAGTATGAGAAATTCTTCTTCAAGTTCGTATATCCCCATCGTTTCGTGTAAACTCGAGATCTCGTAATGCTCTCCCGTATCGAAAGCCAGACACTTGCGTGTATCTTGTTTTACTATGCAGCGCACTGGTTTTCCAGATACTCGTAAAGCAATCATCATCTTTGGCTACATAAAAAAACATGAAAATTATTTTTTCACGCGATAATGAATTGTCGTAAAAGTTGCAGTTTTAATTTTTTACCTTTAATTCATGTCTTGATAATTTCTTTATGAGGGGAACACCTGTATCTTCTGTTTGTAACATCCCCGTAACTGGGCAATAGTAGTACATGCGTAAAATGTTGAAGAAGTCTGTCATATCAGCCTCTAGCCGTGCGTACCTATCATCCTCTTCGATAAGTTGCATGTAAAAGGACGAGGGTGTGTTGAAACAAGAAAGCCGTAGATCCTTGTCTTGATGTAAAAGTGTATCGATGTTACGATAACCGATGTTGAGAAGAGAGACGGAAGCCATTTTTTTTCACGAGCGGTGGGGAACTGTCGAGGGTAGCCAGCGCTGCTTATAGTAAACAACTGAAAGCTAATGAGAACGTCTCAGTCATCTCGAGTTACAAGCCCCCGCTAAAAGAGTGGGGGGTGTGCGACACGTGGCTCGACACTAGCACCACTAGCGGCTAACGTAGCTTTAAAACAGACCGCTACTAGCCTTTTTTAAATTTCGACGCTAGCAAAACAAGCCCCGCTCGCCGCGCCCCCGGCAAAGCAGCTTGTCCCCGTACCGCCGCCGCCGCCGCCGCCGCCGACTAAATATGCTTGATTCGGAAAAATTAATTTAGTTTAAATTTCGCTGTTGCCGTAGAATCATCGTCGCCGACATGGATACTCGTTGGTCTCATCCTTGGACGAGTATAATATGCGGTCCAACGTCTTGTGGAAAATCCTCTTTTATAAAACGTTTTTTAAATTTTCTCGATCAGATGGCCAACGTAAAATTTGATAGAATTTTGTTCTACTATGCAGAGTGGCAAGACGGTTACAAGAGCGAAAATTTTTTTAATAATGGTAAAACTATAGAGTTTCGCCAAGGCCTACCAAATCCCGAGGACTATTCAAACGATCCGCATCTGAAAAAGTTATTGATAATCGACGACTTGATGCGCGAAGCTTCGAATCACGTTATCGTTGATCTCTTTACGAAAGGCTCGCATCACAAGGGAATATCGGTATTTTTTATAACACAGAATCTGTTTCACAAGGGAACGCATGCTCGAGATATAAGTCTCAACGCCTCGTACATTGTACTGTTTAAAAATCCTCGAGACCGCGCACAGATCCAACATCTGGCTCGCCAAGTCTACCCCGAAGACCCAAAGTTTTTAAAAGAGGCGTATCAAGATGCAACTACGAAACCTTTTGGCTACTTGATGATTGACTGCAAACAGAGCACGCCGGATGAGTTTCGCTTCAGAACGGCCATTTTCCCCGACGACGAGCACCAAATTATTTACTTACCAAAGTATACGACTAGCTCTCTCGAACAATCTATTTAATGTAAAATAGCCAAACGCGAGGCGGTATTCTTCAGTCCTGAAACAACCATGCCGAGACGCACATCGTCGTCTACAGACGGCTCGGATAATAGTAAACCACCGTTTGAAAAAAAATATATCGCACTTTTGGACGCTCTCAGACATTCGGATAAAAATCAACGTATAGCTCTTTTAAAAGTCGCCGACAAAAAATTAATTAAATACATTTGCGAGTGTGCGTTAAACGTTTTGCACGGTACAGTGTCGTTGAAAAATCATCAAAAAAATAAACTGAAAAAACACAAAAACATTTTAAGAAAACTTGCCTCTAAAGCAAAAAATAAAAACTCGTGGAAAAGTAAAAAACGCGTCATTGTGCAAAAAGGTGGCAGTTTTCTTCCATTCTTATTGTCACCGATACTAGAGGGTGTACTGTCAATGTTCCGTTAAAATTATTTATAATGTCGAGTATAAAGAAAATGGTATTAATACCAAAGGAGCAGCTCGACAGAATACAGAGAGAGGCCAGCACACCCCATACTGTGACGGTAGCGGCAGCGGCTCCTACATCGGACCCTGTAGACACTAGCAGCACCCCCGCTGCGTTTGGGTCTACCCAGACTGCAGGAAATCATCTCACACGTTTGGACGATGAAATGAGAAAAATTCTCGATTCGAGAACGTACCCAAACGAGCAAGAACGTTTAAAAGATTATTTGAGTGTTTTACGACGATATTTATTCTTTGTAGAAGAAAAACGCAACGCCACTCGGGCTGTGGAAGCTGCAGACTCGGAGGCATTATCGGACGAGTTGATTATTCAAAGCGTTCCGACGGTTTACAAGAGAATCACGCAGTTGTTGTTGAACCACTTGAAGGCCCGCGGCGATCGCATAACCTGGAGTGCCACTGGTGTCGTAACTATCGACGGCGAGACCATTAAAAATTCAAACATTATCGACTTGATGAACGAGGCTGCGCGCTCGCGGAAAAAAATCAAAGCCATCGGTAGAAAAGAGTTTGCTAAATTACTTCGCGATATCAACGTGCCAAAAGAATTTGTAGGAAACCCTGATTTGTGGAGTATCGGTGGCGCCGAGTCGTCGAGCAGAGACTGGAGCAAATTCAGCATCGACGACGAAGACGACGACGAGGCGAGGGACGATTTCAAGACACCGAAAAAACGTTTCAACGAAAGTGATTTTGATCGTCTTATGAATTCAAAGGTTACGCTTAGAAACCGCCGTGAAAAAGTGCCTTCCACTTCTACACCTAAAAAACGATGGTTAAAAAGTCCGTGAACAAACGTTTGAAAAAACAATATTTTGATCCGAAGAAAGCAACAGCATTTTCTGGTGCAAGAAATTTGATTCGTAAAAATAAAAATAAAATTTCCCCCGATAAAATTAAAAAGTGGTTTACGAAACACGACGCTTACACTCTACACAAAACTATACGACGAAAATTTCCGCGGTTATTTTACAATGTGGAAGATATAGACCAAGTTTGGGAGGCCGATCTCATGCAGCTTACCTCTATAAAAAATCACAACGACGGAATAGGCTACATACTCGTTGTAATAGATGTTTTGTCTAAATTTGTGTGGGCTCAGCCCCTTCGCGACAAAACTGCGCTCGAAGTCACAAACGCATTCAGAAAAATTCTCAAAAACGATCGTCATCGAGCGCCACACACGCTGCAAACAGATCGTGGAAAAGAATTTGTCGGGAAAACGTTTCAAAAATTTCTCAAAGACAACGACATACATTTTCGAACTGTAAGCAACCCCGATGTAAAAGCCGCGGTTGTCGAGCGTTTCAACAGAACTCTGAAGGAGCGCATGTACAGATATTTTACGTACAAAAATACAAAGCGATATATTGACGTTTTACAACTACTGGTTGACGGTTACAACAATACTCTGCATTCTACGATTAAAATGGAACCGGCGAGTGTGACTTTATATAACGCACACAAAGCCCGAGACAATTTAGTTGCACGCGCGCTCCGAAACCAGCCTCGTCGAAAAAAATCAAAATATAAAGTAGGTGAACACGTGCGTATAAGTCGAGAAAAAAATATTTTCGAGAAAGGTGCTGAAAAATCTTGGAGCGAAGAAGTGTTTAAAATTACAAAAGTTTTGAGGCGGCAAGGTTTATTTATCTACAAACTCGTCGATCTACAAGGCGAGGATATAGAGGGTTTTTTCTATCCGGAAGAATTATCTGCTGTACATAAATCGCGTGTCGAGGAGCGCGAGTATAAAATTGACAAAATTTTGCGTTCGAAAGGACGTGGCAAAAATAAACAATATTTCGTAAGTTGGGTTGGATATCCGGATAAATTCAACTCGTGGATACCAGCTGCAGACTTGAAAAATATTTAAAAAAATGTATCAGACAAATTTCACGATAGTTCTCCCGAGCAACAGCAGTGCAAAGTATTTTCCAAATAATACGACTACGTGCTTCTCGACTCGCCTACCCAAAGAGATCGAACTCTACGGGCGGTGGGTCGTAGGCATATCGGAAATACACATTCCATGCACAACGCTGCATCTGCGGCACGAAGAGTGCTCTCTCAAGACGAGCGAGAAGGAGGAGCCTCGATACTTTCAGCACGGCACCTATCCCAACATACGAAGTCTTGTCGACACAATAAACGAGACTCTCGTATTGACGAGCAAAGATAAACTTTGCATGAAATTATTCTACAACGAAAGAGGTGGCTATGTGTCTGTCGGATTACTCACAAAAGATGGGCATACGAAAATGTGTAAAACACCCGAACTATCTCTCCCCGTACAGCGCGTACTCGGATTCGAGTTTGGTATAGAACCCACAGATATGAGCGAGCAGATTGACAATTATCAAATACGTTTCGTAGGTACACAGCCTGCGAGTTTTTCCAGAACAGTTCCGGATCAAATGTTTGTGTATAGCAATATATGCGAACCCTGCATAGTTGGCGACACTTTTGCACCGCTTCTGCGCATAGTCAATGTGGAGGCGAAAAGATTTCAATTCGGTAGTACTATGGTGAAAAGTTTCGACCCTGTACATTACGTTCCTGTACTCGTAAACAGATTTCAAACGGTCGACATAGATATAAGGGACAACCTCGGCAAACCGATAGCATTCGAGTTTGGGACGTTGACTATTACGCTACACTTTAAAAAAGCAACGGTCTGAGTGATTTAAAAAAATGAGTTTTTACACAGTTTACGATCAGTCGGGCTACGGAGGCCGCGGCATCAATCACGTATACGTTGGCTCGCCGCGCATGCGAGGCCATGGCCTAGGCTCGTGGTTTTCTGGAATATTTCGAAGTGCATTACCATTCCTCGCCAAGGGAGCTCGAGCCATCGGTAAGGAGGCTTTACGCACCGGCGTTAACGTTCTCGAGGATATGGGTGAAAACATATCGTTCAAAGATTCGCTTCGAAAACGTGCTAACGAGTCTGGAGATAACCTAAAGAGGAAAGCTACTGAAAAATTGTCAAAAATGATGCAAGGATCGGGGTATAAACGTCTGAGCGCAACGAGTTTGGCTCAGTCTCCATTCGCTCTCGCTCCGCGGCGCATCGTCTCGCGGCGTCGCAAGAAGCGTAATACATCGGGGAAAAAAAGAAAAATCAAGAAACGTATAACAAAGCGACGCATAAAACCATTGAAGCGATTAAATCGAAAACGCAAGAGTAAGAAGGCGAAGAAAATTAGTCAAAAGAGGAGGAAGAAGGCAAGAAAATCTAAAACGCGTGATATTTTTGGATAATTGAGTGTTAACTGTGACAATGTCGTTTTTACATAGCCATTCGGAGGCGTGCCTCAAGACCGAGCTCGATCTGTTTTCCCTACCCCCCACGCAGACGGCCATAGAATCGAGCAGATGGGTATCTTACAAACCCGTTTCGTCGTTGAGCGACTAGAGTCCGATAGAGTTTTGCATAAATTCTCAAAACGAGGATTATTTAGATCTCGCCCATACAATGATAAAAGTGAATGTCCAGATAACCCCTTTAACGGCGAGCACCGACAAACAAGTAGCCCCCGTCAACAACTTTCTACACTCGATATTCAACCAGGTTGACGTTTACTTGAATCAAAAACTCGTCTCACCACCCAATAATGCATACCCGTACCGTGCGTATCTCGAAACTCTTTTGAATTACGGCCCCGCGGCAAAGCATTCTCATCTATCTACAGCCATGTGGTCGTCTGACACTGCAGGCCATATGGACGAGCAGCCCGGCGCTACTGACCCTAAGAATGCAGGGCTCGTGGCTAGGCAGGCATGTCTGTCGGAAGGCAAGCAATACGATCTTCTAGGACATCTCCACTGCGATATTATGAATCAAGATCGTTTTCTCATAAACGGTGTCGAAGTGCGATTGAGACTTGTGCGCTCGAAACCCGCGTTCTGTCTCATGAACGCATCGGCAACAGAATACAGCGTAAACATTTCGGAAGCCACTCTCCTCGTTCGACGTGTAAAAGTATCACCCGCTGTTTTAATAGCACACGCCAAGGCACTGTCGTCAGTGACGGCAAAATACCCCATCACGCGTGTAGAAGTAAAAACTTTTACTATGCACAGCGGCATAATCGGCGATTCTTTGGAAAATGTGATTCTCGGGCAATTACCTAAAAGAATGATTCTAGGCTTTGTCGATAATAAAGCCTTCAACGGTGAGCGAACGTTAAATCCGTTCAACTTTCAAAATTTTTCAATCAATTTTCTATCTCTGTACGTTGACGGTACGCAAATACCGAGCAAGCCGTTACAGCCGAAATTCGTCAAGAAAAATCCAATGTTTGTCGAGGCCTATCATACCTTGTTCTCGGGTACTGGAATACATTATATGAATGAAGGTAATGACATTGAAAGGGCCAATTATCCCAACGGCTACTGTCTCTTTGCATTCGATCTCACACCCGATCTATCGGCTCATTACGCTGGGCATTGGAATCTCGTCAAAAGCGGATCCGTACGAGTCGAAGTTCGCTTCGATAAACCGCTAACTACAACTATAAACTGTATACTCTATGCAGAGTTTGACAACGTCTTAGAAATAGATGCCGCACGCCAAGTCGTAATAGATTATAACTCGTAAGTTTTACACCCTTCGAAAAACGATACGATGAGAATGTGTGTGGGGGGAGCGGAGGCAAGAGAGTGTGCGACCGCATGCTGTGCATTAGTCGCTCCCGAACTCTATAAGCGACACGTGCTCCGCCTCTTTCGTCTACGAGTATGGAGAAAACAGACTACATAATAGACATACAGGCTTTTCACGACTGCAACGGGGATTTTCTTCCAAAAGAGATTGCCGTCTTGGGTGTGGATTGGAACTATCTCGCACATTGGCTAGTGAAACCCCCGTACGATTGCGGCAATCTAGCGAAAGGAATACTCGCCACAAACACATATCTGACCTGCTATCATCACGGCATTGAGTGGTTCGATGGCGAGTCCAATATAGACGACGTCTACAAAGTGCTTCGCGACGTGGCTCGAAGTGCTATGCGTATATATGTGCGCGGTGTACAAAAACAAAAATTACTCGAACGTATTTTAGGCAGACATATAATTAACGTGGAAGAGTTTGGCTGCTCAAGTTTTAAAAATCTCCCTCGCGTCAACGAACATTTTTGCTTTTTTCACGGAAGAAAAAGAGAATACTTTACCTGTGCTTTGGGGTACGTGTACAAGCTACGTTTGTGGATTATGCGCTCGCTATATACAACACACGACGCAACTACAAATAACGACAAGCCCTCAAAAGATACTCCAGACGTCACAAAACCGGCAAAAGGTAAAGACAAAGAAGTAGTCGAGTGTGGCGACAAATTAAAAGAAACAAATATAAAAACGCCAGAGTCGTCGCAGCTTGCAACACCATCCACTGTTAGCGCTAGTAGCGGAGCGTACAGAAGTGCAGAGGACCCGCTCTACGATCACGTGATCGATGAACTCGCTACAGATTCTACAGAGTCTCAAAAACATACCAGTGTCGACCGTGGGTGTCTTCCCTGCCGATCGGATTCCGTTTATGTTAACGAAACCTTGTGCACTTGTGGTTAATACCGATGACAGCAGCAAACCAGGTTCGCATTGGGTTGCAATCTACATCGACCTATCCGGCGAGGGAACTTTCTTTGACAGTTATGGACTCCCGCCGTCCGACCCAAATCACATCGATCGACTTAGACGAAATTGCCGTGTCTACGATTGGAACATCCAGCAGTTGCAGAGCCTCGATTCTGACGTCTGCGGGCATTATTGTATTAGTTTCTTGTTTCATATGTCTCATGGTTACACTCTTTCTCATTTTCTTTCAAAATTTTCAACTGATACGATTTTAAACGATAGCTTAGTTGTCGAACATGTAAATAGTATAAAGAAGCGTAAGCACAATTGTGTCAGATTCAAATGTCGCGAAAAAAGAGTGCTTTGTACAAGCGACCAAATTTGTAAACCGAAAAATCATGTGTGTATGGAATAGCTATAAATACCGTGTACAACTATTCGCGACAGTCATTCCGCCAAGATGGGGCCTAATCAAAGCAAGCCAAACTACGCTCCGCTCATAAATGAAGGGGAGAAAAATGAAAAAAAAAATTCGTCATCCTCCTCCTCTTCGTCAAATTCACAGTGTAAAAAATATACAGAAAAATACTCTACAAATACAAATACAATACCTAACAAAGATGGTTATAAAAGATTTTGAAAATTGTACAATGTGCGAAACATGTAAAACGTCGTTGTAAAAAATATATATGTATACCATATTGTAACGGTTTTATGTACAATATACTCATGTGTGTCTAAAAAAGTGTTTTTTCTCATTTTCCTTAATAGCCTCATCCTGTCCCGACCTTTTTTTTTTAGAGTCTCGGAGACGTTTAACCCGCTTGACATATTACACCGATATATAGCGGTGTCAAATTTCACTTGAACTCGTTTGAAAAAAAACTTGGATGCTGTATGCAGATGTCAATTTCCCCACAATCGGCATCTTTTTATTTTAAAATATATTTCATGTGACAGCTGTTTCTAATTTGAAATACATTTTCCGGTCGCTTAAAGTATAGCAGATGCACGCACTTGTCGTGCGGGGAGAAGACCAGCGACGAGCCGGGCTCCCCCTCGCCAACCTCCGCTCGCCTAGTTTCGGGACTCATATAGTATACATAGATATACTCGAGTGTAACGCCCTCCGTGTATAGATATAGTCCAATGCTTTTCCCGGACTTTGAAAATTTTCGTCTGCGCTCTCTCGGGCTCTCTCTGCGCAGGCGTCGTTTATACCGTACCTCTCGGCTTTTCCCGTTCCAGACACCCCCCACTCTCTCTCTCTTTCGGGGAGGCTCTTATACATAGATATACTTGTGCAGCCTCCGCAAGGCAGAGCAATATAGATATACTCCAATGCTTTTTTCTCTTTTTCACCCTCACACACCGCTTGTATTAAAATGGCTAATGTTTTTAATGCTAAGAAAAAACTATATTAACAGCTCCGTATAGTAGAATAGTCAGTCCGCAACGAGCGATCAAGCAATTAACACAACAAAATCAAAAATTTCTTCAAAGTCTTTGTCGCACAAATAGCTGATACATGTACAATGGATCCGTGGAAAAAAAGCTACTCTTCTTCGGGAAAGAAAGGAGAGGAATATCAATCTCTCATCAAATCGGAACGCTTGAATGAAAAAACTTCTGTTTCGTACCAAGAAACGGCTGGGATGAATAATCACAAAGATTCGAAATCACAAAAATCTTGCTTTGAAGATTCATTCTCAAGTTATAGAAGTCGCCCAACAAAATCCAATACTGATTTAATTAGTTTCAAAGATTAAAATATTGTGTACATAAAAATTTTACAAAAATGTTTATCAAAATTATCTGAAAAAAATATGTAAAACGATTGTAAACTAAACAATACTTTTTTTCTTGAATAAACGAAATTTTGTAAAAAAATATTCATTCTATTTCAATATTTACACCACCCAAAAATTCCTCTCGTACATATTAGACAAATGCTCTCATTTCTAATTTAAAATACATTTTCCAGCCACTTAAAGTATACCAGATACTCGCATCCGAGAGTTTTGTACGCGGGGTCGGGTTACGAGCTCCCCTCGGCAAGATCCGCTCGCCTAGTTACGGGGACTCATATATACATAGATATACTAGGGTAGAACGCCCGCTCTGTATAGATATAGTCCAAAGCTTTTCCCGGACTTTGAAAATTCTCACTTGTCGCGTGGCAGAAGACGCAGAGCGCATGCGTCGTTTATACCGTACCTCTCGGCTGAGATTCGGCTCCAGACACCCCCACTCTCTCTGTTTCGGGACTTTGAAAATTTTCCAGTTGCGCTCAACCTCTCTCTTCCCACGCATCTCTTCGTGCGTGCAGAAGACCGCAGAGCGCATGCCGTCGTTTATTACCCGTACCTCTCGGACGATTTCACGCTCCAGACACCCCCACTCTCTATGTTCGGGCTCCTGACTAGAGTAGATGTCTGGAATATAGAATAACCTCGGGCTATAACAGACGTGCAGGCTATGTATAGATATACTCTCTCTGTTTCGGGACTTTGAATAATTTTCATCTCTCTCTCGCCCATCTGGCCGCCCACGCCAACTCTCAGCAATCTCGCTCGTGCGGGCAGATGAGACGCAGAGGCGCATGCGGTCCGTTTATACCCGTACTCGCTGGACAAGTTTCAGCTCCAGACTACCACCCCACTCTCTCTGTTTCGGGGCTCGTGACTAGAGTAGATGTCTGTATATATAGTTATACTCGGGTATTTTAACA
>JACCIB010001553.1:0-29148 GCA_018906965.1 Philotrypesis tridentata | reverse complement strand
CAGTCGGGTCTTTCTTTTTTGTGATTTATTGACAGGTCATTATTATTAATTTTAAATATGTGGGTGTTTGGATATGTTTCGATGTTGTGTGATAAAAGTGGGTATTTTCTGTTAATTTCAGGCTTATATTTGGTGAATATATGTACGTGAAATTTGTTTGTTTTGTGCTTTCACCTGCTAGAACTGTGGTTGCAGTTTAGCTATGCATTGAGGTGATATTCTTAATATTCCTGCTTCTTTAATTGTTATTTTTGTATTCAGGGTATTCTTTGCAAATGAGGGTCATTGGTGTCTCAAAAGTTGTGGAGTATAGCCAAGATTTGTCTTGCTCCAAATAGTTCCATTGTATTTGGGTCAAAGGGTTGATTCTAATGTCGCAATATTTGATGGTGTCAATTGTTTGGGTCTAATAATAATGTAATTTCACAATCTGTCGATTTGGGAGTATTGTGTTGCGGAGCAAGGATCGGGCAGATTTGTGCATATGGGTGGTTAAACATTTGTTTAATCTGTTTTCATTGAATTTTATGTATTCGTTTGATCTATTGTTGTAGCAATATGAGTGTGAGCTGGCTTTATATGAGCCATTCCCAAACTAATGTTATGATGCCATTGTGGTATCGCAATGGGGTGCATTCTGTATAATTGATATTCTGCGTGGTCTACTAATGGTAAGTGTAGGATTATTATTGTTTTTCCATTTTGATGTAGTGCATCAATTTTGGAAATTTTAATTATTTCTTCTGTTCTCATGTGTTCAGAAGGTATTGGTAAATTCATGTCCTTACTCACTCTCTTGATATCTGAGTTTATTTCTTGCAGAATATTGTTCGAGAGTATTTCTGGGTGAATTTTACCATTCTTTATCTCCCTTAATATGTCAAGTAATTTTTCATGACTTTTTGTAATGTGGTCAATGGTCATGTTTAATCTTTTGACATAGAGTATTATTTCTACTAGGTATTTCATTTGTTCACTTTCTTTTAGTACATTTGTTATTACTTTAGTAAGTGATTTTTCGAAACTTTCTAGGATGGTTTGGTGATTTTTTGTTATTTTGTATAATTCTTCAAACTTTGTTGCTATTATGTGCGTATTCTGGTCTACTAAATGTATTACTTGTTTTTGATCTTGGAACAATTGGTCAATGTTCTGGTTGACATTGTGAATGTCATCCTCTGTTGCAAGACCAAACAGTGATTTGCTTATGGATCCTATAAATCCTAAGGGTACCATTCTTTTCATCCTGATACTCGAAGGGTGTTTCGAGTTAGGATATTCTACTTGACCTAAAGTGGTGATGGTGTCTTTAATCGTTTTTCTTAATTCTGCCAGATTTTGTTGTTTGATTTCTAGCAGGTCAGTGCCTAGAGCATTTTTGCATTTATGTTCTTCTATGATTGTAATGCATTTGTTGTATACTTCAACGTGAGATTGTGATAGGTTATGCATATCCAAGAATTGGTCAATGTCAATGACTATGTTGACTTTCCAGTTCGTTCTAATTATTTTTACTGTATTTATTTTTCATAATAAATGCCAGGGTTTGGCGATAATGATTCCATTGAATGTAATTTTTTTGCAATTAAGCCTGGTAGGCTGATGATGATGAAGATGAATTGAATTGAGCGGTGATTCATCTGTAACACAAGACAAAGTTAATCAGAATTGTTTTCTGATTCTGACTCATCAGTTTTTGTGTGTACATCTTTGAGTTTGTCAATGTGTTTTCTAATTCTTTTGCCATTGGGGTATTCTAAAATGACATTCTTTCTGCCAACAAATTCGACAATTTTTAGTGGTTTGTTTCGGTAGGCATCAAATTTACTTGTTCTTGGCTCATTGATTAAGCGTGCATATCCGCCTATTTTGCCTTTAAACTTTCTTATTTTCTTGTCATATCTTTCTTTCGACTTTATTTTGTTTTTTATTTGTCCTTTCGCCTGCTAATACTTTCATTTCGTCTAGACGAAGTATTAGGTCTCTGATGTAAACATTGTATGTGCGGAGTTTTTCATCAGATGGTATTTTGATTGGAAAACGTGCAGTTTTTCCGTATACTAATTCAAACGGTGTGAAGTTTATTGCGGCATGAATGCTTGTATTATACGTGAAGGTGGCAAATGGTGCTAATTTGTCCCAATCATCGTATTTCTCTGAGTATATTCTTATGAATTCTACTAGTGGTGCATGGCTTCTTTCTAATGAACCATTTGTTTGTGGTCGGTAACCTGATGTTGTTAATCTATTTATTTTAAAAATTTGCAACATTGTTTCTACTATACTTGATAGAAAACTTGTTCCTCTGTCTGAGAGTATTGCACTTGGTGCTCCAAATTGACAAATTAAGTGCTTGACCAGTGCATCTGCGATGGTGGTTGCATTCAGATTTTTAATTGGTATAGCAATTAAATACTTTGTTAGGTTGCATTGCATTGTTAGTAAGTGGCAATTACCTGATGGCGTTTGTCTTAATTTGCCTACTGTGTCAATCGAGACTTTGTCAAAAGCTTCTATTGGTGTGTCAGTGATAATCATTGGCTCTCTTGTTTTGAATCATTCAATTTTCTTTTCTTGGCAACTTTCGCATTTTTTTATGTAATTTTGAATGTCATTGCGCATTCCTGGCCAATAATATCGTTCTCTGATTTTGCGATATGTTTGGTTTATACCTTTGTGACCACCGGTTAGGCTGTCATGTAAATTTGCTATAATTTGTTTCCTTTCTTTTTCCAATGGTAGTTCTACTTTTCCATAGCAGATTGTTACCTTTATTGGAGAATTGTTGAAGGTTTTTGCTAGAAGCTCAGTGATTAAACCGGGTTTTAATTCATCTGTTAAATCGCCTGTACGCGATATTCTGAAACTTTTTGCTTCATTTTTTATTAATACTGTTTTCAAATTTTGCAAAGAATTCTCTATTTCTGGAATGTTTATTTTGTTGTAATACTTGTCTTTAATTATGACAGAATAAATTTTGTGTTTTTTGAATGCTGTAACAAAAATTTGACCGATGTGCGGTTTTTTGTTTTTGATATTCGTTAACTCTATTGCTCCTATGTCAGTGAGTAGTTTGACTATTGAAGTTGTGCATTCACAATTCTGTGAAAGAAAATGTACTAAATTGTCTCTTTTGTATGTTAGACATTCTCTTATGGTTACTATTTGTTTTCTTTCTGGTAATAATTTTCGATCTGTGTCTGAATCCTTGTCAATTTTCGAATTGATGGATTTCTGCACTGAACCGTATCTTTTATTTATTGGTTCTAATATCTGTGGGATTGTCACTAACCATGGAACCGTTGTTTCTGGTGGTTGTGAATATCGTATTTCATAAGTTTTGTCGTCAAAATTTTCGTCTATGACGCTTATATCTGTTGTTTTCAGCTTAACTCTTTTGTTTGGATGTGGCGTGCTTTTGGCATTTGGAGATTTATTTATTATTCTTGTAGTGTCTGAAATTCTTCCTTTTGTTGGGTATATTATTCCGTCTATTGATGTTTCATCTTCTTCAGGTTGGGAATCTCGTGCTTGTTCGTATCTTTTTACCAATTCTTTTTGAGATTTTTCTATTAGTTTTTGGAGTCCTTCTTGCATTACTTCATCCATGTGTTTGGTGCCGTAATGTGCATTTAATTCATCCATGCAGAATCTCATTTCTTCTGTTTGTTCTTCTCCATCAGAGAAGTGAGTTACAGCAATATCATATTCTTTGTTGATCTCTGTCTGTTGTGGGTGTAATTCTTCAAATCTTGCCATGCTTTCTTCTAATTTTTTGCTAGCTTCTTCGACTTCTTTTCGTGACAATGTTGTGACATTCGATGCATTAGTTATTGATTCGTCATCAGATGATTTGTCTGTGTCTGTATCACTTTTAGCTGTTATTGCTATTTCCATATTACTTATTGTTTTGTCGTTGCTGTCATTGGATGATATTTCGTCGTTATCGCTATTTGCTTGTTTATGTATTTCTGATTCATCTATTCTTAATGCACTGCGTCTTGGATTCTCTAGTGGTGGGTTATCACTGGAGCTACCGTCTACTGCTGTTGAAGATAACCATGAAGTATTTGATATGTTCGTTTTTGTCGAGGTGTTGGTGTCTGTATCACTATTATTGGTGTCATCACTATGTACTTTTGATGTTGGAGCTTCTTGGCTGTTGCTTGGTGATTTTTGTCGTTTTGACTTTGGGTATGATCCTTGTTTAATGTATTGTTTTATTTTGCTTTCAACTTGAGGTGTTTTTGCTCTCGTTCTTTGGGCAATGACACTATGATCCAATTGTGGAGCTTCTTTCCTTGTTTTTGCTCCTATTGGTCTTCCTCTGCCTTTGGGTGCATCTGTGTGTCCCAAGGTTTGTGCTCTCGGCCTTGATGTTGGACTTTTGGCTTCTGATGTGCTTGGCTTATGTTGGTCGATTATCATTACTTTTAGTTTTGAAAGATTTTTGTTGATTTCTTCTTCCGATAAGTCTGGTGGATTTCTTGATAATGCGTCTGCGTTTTTGTTCAATTTTCCGGGCTTGTACTTGAACGTGTATTCATAGCCTGTAAAACGGAACATCCATCTCATCAGTCTCTGACCTGGATCTTTTCTACTGTGCATCCAATTTAGTGGTTCGTGATCGCACACTAACGTGAATTTTCTGCATAGCAAATATGGTCGGAATTGGTGTAGAGCATAGAGTACTGCTAGACACTCTTTTTCCGTTGTGCTATAATTTCTTTCCGCTTTACTGAGTAGTCTCGATAGGAATTGAACGGGGTGTTCAAAACCATCGGTTTCTTGACTTAAAACCGCGGCAATTGCGTAATCTGACGCATCTATTGTCAATATGAATTCCTTGTCAAAATCTGGGAATTGCAGAATTGGTTCACTCATGAGACATTGTTTCAATTCATTGAAAACGTCTTCACACTCTTGTGTCCATTCGAATTTCTTATTATTTTGCAGTAATGCTGTTAATGGTCTTGCTTTGTCCGAGGATTTTGGTATGTATTTTCGGTAATATCCGAACATTCCTAAGACTTCTTGAATGTTTGTTCTGCATTTTGGACGTGGTAATTTTGCTATTGCTTCGACCTTTTTCGGGTTTGGTTCAATACCTCGTGCACTGATTATGTATCCTAGAAATGCAACTTCGAACTGAAAAATTCGACTTTGTCAGGTTGAAGGACTAGTTTAGCTTGTCTTAATCTTTCCATGAGATTTCGTATTCGTTGTTCATGTTGTTTGAGATCTTTGCTGTAAACAATGATGTCGTCTAAATATACTAACATTTCAATATTTTGCAGGACGCGCAGGATTTTTTCCATTAGGCGCTGAAATGTGGCCGTAGTGTTTTTTAAGCCTTCTGGCATTCTTTTGTATTCATAATGACCATTTATTGTGGTAAACGCTGTCTTGTAGCAATCTTCTGGTGCCATGGGTATTTGTTGGAACCCTGATGCCAGATCAAATATAGAAAAATAGACCGCTCCTCCTAGCTGATCCATTATGTCTGTTATATTTGGTAGTGGGTAAGCATCTCTGATTGTTTTTTTTTTTTAATTCTCTAAAATCTATTACCATTCTCCATCTTGGTTTGCCTTGGCTGTCTGGTTTTTTGGATATTATCCAAATGGGAGAATTATATGGTGAGTTTGAGTCTGTTATTAGTTTGTCTTTTAACTTCTTTTGCACACTTTCCCTCACAATGTCTTTGTGCTTGGGTGGGTGTCTATATTGTTTGGTGTTAATAGGCACGTTGTCTTCTAGATGTATTTTGTGCTCTATCATGTCTGTGCACGGTAGTTTGTCTCCAGGCAGCTGGAATCTGTCTAGATAATCGTCAATAATTCGGTCAACAATGTGTTTCTCTTCAATGTTGAGATGATCTCTTCTAATTGCAGTTTTGACTTTTTCCATTCGTTCTGGAATGTTTGAAACTACTTCACCGTCAAATTCACTGTCGGTTTCTTCTAGAAAATTCGGTTCTGTGTCGAATGGTATTAATTCTTTTGCATTGATTTCAATGGCAACACTTTCTTGGCTTGTATTTATTGCCAAAATTTTACACGTGTTGTTGTTATTTATGTATATTCCTTCACTCATGAATACATCTTTATTTCCAGTGTCTATTCGTGGAAGGTATCCTTCTTTTAAGTCTGTTTTTATCAGATTTATTTGCATTATTTGTCGAGTTCTTGCCGGTATTGTGCATTTTACTGCATTATTTGTATTTGCAGATATTTCTTCGAATGACTCTTCAGTGGTATTTTTCATTTCGTTTACTTGTAATAGACTGTCTATTTTTCGTCTTTTTGCATTTTTAGGTAAATGTTCTTCTTCATGACCTTTAAACGGTATAGGGTGCATGACTTCGCTATTCACCATTAATGCATTCTTATAATATGAAATTACTGCTTCTTCTTTTTTGAGGTAATTTCTGCCCAGCATTCCGTCTGCTTGAATGGGAAAATCATCATGTACTATTTGAAATTTCACTGGCGTGTTTCTAATTAATAAATAAACTGATCCTAATGTTGGTACTGTTTGCATAGTTATTCCCCCTAATTCTGTGTTATCTTCGGTGTTGAATGGTAGATCGTCATGTAATGCATTCAGTTTTATGATGTTCACTGTTGCTCCATTGTCAATCATGAATTCAAGCCATGGCCTTGTGGTGCCTTCTGGTATTCTCAATCTAACTATAGTTGGTTCGTCATTCTCCCAGTCATGTTTTTCAGAATTTTTACAGTTGGCTGAACATACTCGTGGGATGGATTTTCCACTTGTATCTTCATTATTGCTGCTGGTTGCTGTGATGTTTGTTGCTGCGTCTGTTGCTTGTTTTGGTTCATCTGTTGCGTTTGCTGATGATAATGTTGTTGATCGTTGTTCTGTTGAGGATTCTGCTGTTGATTTGGATTTTGGTAATTCTGTCTCCATTGGTTGTTGCGATAATTCTGTTGATGTCCTTGCTGGTTCCTCGGGTACTGTTGATTCTGATTTTGGCTCGCTACCTGGGTATCGTAACGAGCCCCATGGTAGTTTAAATTATTGTTACCTTGGTTTTGATTATTTGGTTGAGCTCTCCAATTTTCTCGTTGATCAGGTCTATTATTATAGTAGTTGTTAAATTGACCATTTTGTGGGTTGAACAATTGCTTTTGCTGCCCATTATTATTTCTCCAATTTGCATTTTGGTTATTCTGATATCTTCTTTGATAATTTCCTCTATAATTTTGATTGTTTCTATAATAGCCTTGTTGATTCTGATTATTATATTACGGACGTTGGTAATTTTGTTGTCTATTGTGTTGATCATTATTGTATAAATATTGTTGATTTTCTGCTGGATTTTCTGGTGGTTTATTTTCTATGTATCCGACGTATCCAGAGTTTCTCGGTGCATAGTGGTTATTATATGCATTTCGTTGATAATCATTGTTGTGTTGATAATTGTTGTAATAATTATTTTTTCTGCCATTGTAAGGCCTTGTGTCTGGGATTATGTTGGCATCCATCCGTACCTCTAGACGTACAGCTTCTTCATAGGCTTCTTTGATTGTTTTTGGTTTCGTGGCATCGACTGCAACAGACAGTGCTGGTGGTAATCCTCGTATAAAAATGTCTACTGCTTCATCTTCTAATGGTGATATTAATAGAGCTATGTTTTCTTCTCCTTTTTCCTCTTTAAGGGCGTTTCGAGCGCTGCTTAGTAGTACACAGATTTCGTCGTAAAAGTCACCGACATTGTCCTTTTGTCTCATTCATAGATCCTTCAATTTGTGGCTGAAGTACTTGTAATCACTTCCTGGACCAAAACGCTGTTTAAGGTGTTTGATTAAGTCGTCGATGCTATCAACTTTCGTGTTGTTGATGCTTTTTCTCGCAGCACCAGTTAATTTCTGTAGAACATTTCTCATGAATTGTGGACGCAAGTTTGGCGGTACCAGTTCGTGAGCATTTCGTAGATCCTGAATGTAGGTCCTTAGTGCGTGATATTTGCCATCAAATGTTGGTATTCCATTGATGCAATTCATTAATGTGAAGCTTTCAGCCATTGATGTTATTAAATGTGCTGAGGCTTCTGTGGTTTCATTGAACGATGAGCCCGTCATATTGATGATCTTCGTTGTTGTTTGTTGCTCTATTTGTAGAGATTCTATTTTCAATTCTAAATTATCTAGTCCAAATGTGCAAAATTACTAGTCTAATACTTATTTTTTAACTGATGACTGTTTATTTTTGTTCAAAAATGTTAAAATTATGAAATTCTCGACAATATGGAAGAAAATTTAAAAATATCGAAATGAACGATGCGGATAAACTAGACAAAAATGGTGAAACGATGTGCGAGAGGAATTGGAAATGCGAAATTGAATTGAATTTGTTAAACGAAAAAAAACTGTGAACCGCTGACCAGGGTATTTGTTATTTTGAAAAAACTTGATTCTAATTTTTTTTTATTGACTTCTTATTTGGTAAAAGAAAATAAGGGTGAGTTGTCTAGAAAATGGGGAGAAAAAAAAATTTATTGATTGTGTATTGATTTGAAAAGAAAAAAAATGAGGGTTAAATTTGTATGATATTTAGTTATAACAAGGGTTATTCGCAGTTATTTCTAGTATTAGTATATTAATCAAATGAAAAATCGTTGCACTTCAAACGTAGTGTTTTGGCCTAGGCTAGGCTTTCAAATTGAAATTCGTTTTATGTTAGTCTTAGAAATAAATTAAAGTTTACGTTTAATTTTATTTAAAATTTGACAAAAGATTTTGGCTTTTTGTTGATACAATGATCGAGTGGCAATGCTTGTGCGAGCAATGACAAAATTTTATTAATTTTCCTGAAAATAAATAAGTTTTGGGAAGATTTGATAAAGAGAAAAAAAATTATTTTTGTCGACAAAATGTCAGAGCTTATTGTTGTAAAATATTAAGTTTATGGCGAGTAAATGATAGGGGAAAAACTGAAAAAGAATTTTTTAATTTGCTTGAAATAGAAAATTTTGATGCCTTATAATGAATATGTATTCTGTTGTATTGGGAAAAAAAAATTGTGGAAAATTTTGAAAAATTTTTTGAAAAAAGTTTTAGTTGAGAAACAGTAATTCGATTAAAAAAAAAATTTTTATTTATAATAATTATTTGTTGTTGATTAATTAATTATTAATGTTAATTAAAATTAGTGTTTAAATATTAGTTATTGAATGTTTCATAGAACTAGTGCTATTATTTAAAAAAAATTTAATTGATTAACTTCATTTGCTAGATGTTCATTGTTAATATTTTTAATGCGATTATTATTTATTAAATGTTTTGTTTAATCCGAGTGATAAAATTTTGAAATTTACAAAAATAATTAAAGTTTTGAATTTGTGAACTCGAAATTTATTGATTTAAATGAATTTTTGTTTATTATTAATAATTGTAGTTGAAGGTTAGATTATTGTTGAATTATTAAGCTGTTATTATTACAATGTTCAATTGCATTAGGTGTTGGTCATTTGATAACGTGCTTCTTGTGTTCAATTTAATTATCACTTTGATTATTTAAAAGTTTTGTTAAATAGTTGAATTTAAATGTAGTTGTATTTAATTAAATGTTAATTAATAGTTGTATTTTAATGGTTTCTGAGCAAAAATATTTGAAAAGTTTTCTTAAAAACACATCAGTCGGCGTTAGGCTTTGGTGCACAATGTATATAGTTTTCCGTGTTCTTAAAAATGATCGATTTTGCTTCGCGACGGTGAAGTTTTCCAACGCTGGAAAATTGCGAAAAAGTGTTCAAAAGTGCGCGAAACTCGTACTCAGTGGATTCGCAAGAAAATGTTTTATTTGCCGGTGTAGATTGTTTTTCGCAAGTTTGACTTGCAGAAAAATAATCTGTGCAAAAAGTCTTACTACAATGATTCTACAGTATTCAGATGAGTATTCCTTTTATTATTATGTTGTTTTTCAAAGCAATTATCAAGGGGCGCGGTAGCGCCACGATGGCAAGTATAAGGTACGTGAGTACGTACGCCGCCGTCGGGCGCTAGCCAGACCCTATATACATCTCATAGGCATTGTTGGAAACTCGACTTACGGTTTTCTTTACTTTGACAGTATTATTTGTCACATAGAAATACTCAAACGAAAGCTTGAGACGACACTAACAAAATCACATCAGGGTCACATATTCTGAAAATGCTTCTATCAACAGATATTGTAAAGTGAAAGTTCGAGCCCCTCGATTCTCATCAAGAGAGAAGAATGAAAACTGAACAATTTTTCCGGTTACGTCAGCCCTACGTATTTCCGTAAAAATATATAGCACACCATGCATCAATATAGATCTACTTGTACATACTGAGCAGATGCAGACGATGTTTCATGGTGAAACATTGTTTATGTTTATAATAATCAACGTAAATATTTTAATTAATAATTTAACATATTATTATAAAATATTGTGATAGTGCGAAATATATCATAAGTTTAATATTTTAAAACAGTGTCATTTAAAAACAGTGAGAAATAAGTCAATTTCGTTCATAATGATCGACATGATTAATAGTGTATAATTAGATTAGATAAGTATTTAGTGTTATGATTGTGATTTATTAATATACAATATAAATCAAGGTTTCGTGAACTGATACTTTGTTTAAATGTTCTCTTTTCTTTTTCAGATACTTTTGGGAGGTTATATTGCCATTGAAAAAAGTTTGAATTATAAATATTTATGATTTGCAGTATTTACTATGCTGTGAAGTAAGAATATTTATTAAGTTAGCAGAATATCTGGTGCAAGCGGAAGATTTTTATTTTGATAATAAGTAATTCATCTACTAGTGTGAAGGATTGTTTTTTATGGAGGATCGTCTCCTTATGGAGGACTTTCCACCTCTTGCTGTGAATTATAGACTTTTTCTCCATCCAGATCGGATGGAATGTACCATAAAAAAGTGTTAAAAAGTGAACTTATTATAAGTTGTATACAGAAAGTGATTGTGTTATTTTAAACGAGAATAAAATTATGAAAAGTATTATCCAAACAATTATTATGTGAAGTTGAAAAAAGTGCTAAAAAGTAAATGTCTAAAATTAAAATTATAATATTGAAACTTTTGAAAAACCAAATACAGCTGCCGAGGTAAACTGTTAAACTTTCATTCATAAATAGCATAATCTTTTTTTGCTACTTACGAAGAATAGTGATAGTGTCTTTTTATATTCAAAATGCTGATATGTTCACAAGATTAAATTGAAAGATAGTTCAAGTTTAATAGATTACAGCGTAACTCAGCATAGTGATTAGTGATATAAATTCTAAATTAAAGCTATGTGTGAGGATTGTTTCGAATGCAATCCATTACTAAATGATTTTTAGTGTTGTATTGGTGATAATTTGTGTATTAAATTATTTGAACAGGTTATGCCGTTTAATCTGTATATTATAATAATAATACCTGTAAACTTTGTGAAAATAAGGAAAAATGTGAGACTCGTGGTTTGAAGCCCAGCTATCTTAATACTTAGACGGACATTCAGTTGAAATAATAAGGAAAAATGTGAGACTCGTGGTTTGAAGCCCAGCTATCTTAATACTTAGACGGACATTTAGTTGAAAAAATAAGGAAAATTGTGAGACTCGTGGTCTGAAGCCAAGCTATCAATATACTTAGACGGACATTTAGTTGAAAAAATATGTATGCAGAAAGTGATTGTGTTATTTTAAACGAGAATAAACTTATGAAAAGTATTATCCAAACAATTATTATGTGAAGTTGAAAAAAGTGCTAAAAAGTAAATGTCTAAAATTATATACAATACATGAAAGATTCATGAACTGATTCTTTGTTAAAATATATCCTTTTATTTTTCAGGTTTTTTTACTATTAGATTATATAAAGAAATAACTATTCTGTGATGTGGCAGCTAGTAAAGTGTTAAGAATTCATCTTTCAAGAAAGTTTACGTTGTTGAAGTGAATATGTAACTTTTTCTATCGTTTCCTGGGTTCACCTATCAAGCAAGTTTCTACATTCTTGAAGTGGATGTGTAATTTTTTCTATTGTCTCCTGGGAGGTAGACTCTCAGGCTATTCGTCGAAAGGGATCCTGATGAGAAGCTAGTGAAAGTGTTGTATTTTCATCGTCCAAGAATCAAAGAAAATTTATACAGAATTTCCTGTTTATATAATTTTCTTCTGATGTGACAAGTTGGTTGATTGTTACGATTATATTCAATCCTCCACGCAAGAAAGTTTCTACAATTGTGGAAATGCTTATGTTAACTTTTCCTATCGTCTCCTGGGAGATAGACTCTGAGGCTGTACGTCGAAAAGAATTATTATGAATAGATAGTAAAAGTGTTTTATTTTCTTGGTTCAGAGAATATTCAGTTTATATAAGGAAAAAATTGTCTTGTATTGTGAGAAGCTAGTGAAGTGTCAAGAATATGCATCGCTCATGCATGAAAGTTTCTAAGTTGTTTAAGTGTATATGAATAGTTCATAACTTTTCCTATCGTCTCCTGGGAGGTAGACTTTCAGGCTGTTCGTCGAAAGGGATTCTTATGAATAGCTAGTGAAAGTGTTTTATTTTGTTGGATTTTAGAGATTATTCAGTTTATATAATAGAGAATATTCTTGCTTGATGCAGCAGTAATGTTTTATACAATAATCAGCATGTATATATTATATACTTACTCCATCGATTTCATGGCTTTAGGGTCTAAATTGTCAGGTGCATAACTATAAAAATCAAAACTATAAGTTCTTGGATAAACTCAATTGTATTGTTTTAGCATGTTAAAACAAGCTTTTATAGCTATAACAGATTTTAAATCAGGCGAAGACCGAAATATTCAAAATGTAGCTTACTTATTCTTCGCTCTCATTTCTATATGTAGTCATTATTATAGTAGTGATTAAAATCTATGGATATTTTACATACATTTTTTAGTACCTTAATACAGTAGTTATTATATATAAGCTCTGGTCTTTGTACACATGTATTTTTTGCAGATATTTATTCCATTTTTAATGGGACCAAATGGAAGTTGATATTATATATATATTTTATACTTTCTTTGATATTATGGTTTAGCAGTAAATTCAGTATATATAAATTTTATGGCTGTGATGAATAAATATTTAACGATGATAGTAAATTAGGTTGTCAGCTATAATACAGAGTGTAAATAATAATAGAAAACATTGAACGTAATTCAACACAGTGTACCAAGATAAAAGACGTTGAAAGATTCACAGTTTGCACTTCCAATGCCTTTTTCACATACCCCAAACTCAATATAAATAGTTTAACGTACCACAGTGTAGTTTAGCATAGGAGTCTGTCAAATAACAAAACAAGCAAATAGTTAACTTAATAGACAGGCACCCCAAAAGTATTATTAATATCCCATATTGGACCCACAAATAAAACTTTCAAACTATAATTTAAAAAAATTAAAGCAACGCACTTGCACGAAGCACTGAGTTCATAAGTATTCCTCTATTCATGCACAAACAAAACTTAGTCGGCAAAAGTCATTATCAATTCCATAGGCAATAAAACAAATAATTAAGCCAACACACAAACTAAATTCAATGTGCACAATTATTGAGACCCACTATTTACACATCAAAACTTAGTCGAACCCAGGAAGAGCAATCTGTAAGAGACGGCCTTTGCTCCAAAAGACGAACGCAATCAGATAGGTCTCACATAAACATACACCAATAAGTCCATTCAAATCCAGGGAAACAGAGCCAAACAACACAAAACACTTTAACATAAATTCAATTATTATGTGAATTATCATATATATTATGTGAATTATATTATCATGTGAATTACTATTAAATTATTATGTGTAGGAAAAAAAGTGAAAATAACTATACCATTTTTTGCTTGTTCTCGACAAATCACACTTGAGATCCACAAATTCACACAATAATTATTGAAAAACACCATAGTGATTTACACTTATTCACACATATACATAATTTAAAAACTACAAAAAGTCAAAAGCACTGGTCAAGTCATGTAAATTAATTAAATATGTTTATTAAAACACTCTACAACACTGTTGTACTTCTCACTACAAAAAACTTTAGCGAAAACTTGTGCACTAGCTTCGGCATGCCATTCCAGGGGAGACGTCAAAATCTTCTTAAGACGTAACACACAAATTTCAAAGCAGCATTGACCCAGTGACCTGAAAACAAAAAGACAAAATTCTTTTAACAAAGCACCGGTGCTTTAAATCAACAAAAAGTCTCAATAATTTAAATAAAAAAAAATAACTTATCTGACTCCAAACAGCAATGATCGACCAAGGGAAAGCACAAGTTTCCCATCACCACAGTGTACAAGTCCCAAAAGAAATCACTCCTCGGAGTAGCTGACCATCCATAGTTGCTCCTGAGTACGAGTTTCGATCCCGTAGCAACAATTTTAAAATACTTTAGCAGCGACAAAGTTAATCACGCGAGAGGATAAACACTGACGGTATAGCAGACGTAACGTCGATAACCCCAGGACTACAGAGTGACTTACCGACGCCACAGACTGAGCACGCGCGCACACTTTTAGAACTAGGGCGCTAGTGACAAATACTAGTACCACTGCCGCGGCCATCTTCAGTGAGCATATGATGTTAATTATTCTTTGTAATTTAGGTATTACATACTTTTTAAAAGTAGTGAAATCTCCCCCCCCCCCAAAAAAAACCTTTTCAAGGTAAAAGGCTGGCAAGTATAAGGTCGTTTCTTCATATAAAACTTGAAGATTAATTTTGCAACTCTTCATATCTCAATGTCACAAAAATTCTAAGTGTTTTCTCTATCTATACAGTTATTTCATTATATTAATCAAAGTTAATTTTTAAACTCTCGATATCCCTTATGTGGTGAAAATTCAGAGTGCTTATTCTAAAAGTCTATTTTCATTATGTAAATTAAAGTCAAACTTTCAATAATAATGTAAATAATATTCTAGCAGGTTTATTGTGTACGTTTATTACTTTTCCCTTAGTAAAAGTTGATAAGAAATGTGATTATAATGCAATGATTAAAAAGGTATTTCTAATTAGTTCAACAAATAATTATGTTAATATATGTGTCTTCTCTTACCTCGTAAATGAGTGAATCACAGACACTGAAAGAACATGATGCTTATACATGAAGCTGAATAACTTGAAATTTTCATCTATCTACATCAATATGAATGCGTAAACATCTTTGCTTGAAGGATCTGTTGGACAGACTACCATTTCTTTAGTGTTTCTTCTTTATACCGTCGATTTTACATAAATTTCAATTTTAATATAGCAAAAGAAACTTATGATATCAATAAAGAAATTGGCAAGTTTTTGTTATAAGAAGCAATTGAGTTGATATAAATAAATAATTGTTTAAATCGGAGAAGGATTATAAATATATATGTATTCATCATTATAAACACTCGACCAAATTGTGACATGTGAAAAGATGGATAGCCTGTGAAAAGATACTGTCGGTAGAATTGTGGGAATAACTGCGATTGCCGCCACGTCCTGCGCATTGCAGCTGACGTTTAATGTCTGATCACTCTTACGCCGTATTTAGTGTGGGAGGTTAGGTCACCGTACTTTCGGTAAATAGAGCGTTCCGTGACCGGTCACAAACATGCGCAAAGCATAGCACTAATTCGATATTATTCAAAGTTCAATAGTATCCGAGTGTACATATAGGAATGATGTTCTTACATGACATTATCACATGAAAAATGTGCCCATAATATATTACAGGATTGTTTCACATTATGAAAACTTTTTCGATTATTTATGGAAGCAACGAGCGGATGTACAATCTACTCTACTTAGTAATTCAGTAAATTGCTATCCTTATTTCAAGAAAAATCTATGTCCAAGACGATCATTTGCAATTAAATATAAGATTTAATTCATACAAAAAATCGATCCCACATTTAAAAAAAACAGTAACAAATTCTAGCATGTAGAACGTGATTTTTTTTATGGAAAAACTTGCCGTCCCGTCCTATAATAGATACCGATGGGTACTATCTTAGAATTGTGCATGGTTATCCAAAGTAATTTGTTGTTAACAAAACACTGTTAGAAAATCTCGTATCGGATTTTTCATTCTACCTGTATTTACTACTATTCTTAACCAATTTTTGAAGAATTCAAACTTCATCTTGTAATCATTGTAAACACAATTTTTGGTTATTTGTATTTGTATGCATGTTTCACAAAAGTATGTTATTATTATCGAATGGTTACAAGATGTTCAATAAAAATAATTATTATTATGTATTACAAATTGTTATAAAATAAATTTCTATGATTAAAGTTCGGAAATCAATCAAGCTAACAAATATTAAATTAACATTTATGTTTATATTTTAGTTTTATATCCATACTTAATAAAAAAAATAGAACTACAATTTTTATTTGAGGCTATCGTTCTCACAGTTTAACATAATATTATATTATACATAAATATTATATATAAACATATATTATAAGTATATTAAAAATTTTATGAGATTGTGATTACACTGACATTTAGTAGTCCATCGGTATCTATTATAGGACGGGACGGCAAGTTTTTCCATAAAAAAAATTGCGTTCTACATGCTAGAATTTGTTACTGTTTTTTTTAAATGTGGGATCGATTTTTTGTATGAATTAAATCTTATATTTAATTGCAAATGATCGTCTTGGACATAGATTTTTCTTGAAATAAGGATAGCAATTTACTGAATTACTAAGTAGAGTAGATTGTACATCCGCTCGTTGCTTCCATAAATAATCGAAAAAGTTTTCATAATGTGAAACAATCCTGTAATATATTATGGGCACATTTTTCATGTGATAATGTCATGTAAGAACATCATTCCTATATGTAAACTCGGATACTATTGAACTTTGAATAATATCGAATTAGTGCTATGCTTTGCGCATATTTGTGACCGGTCACGGAACGCTCTATTTACCGAAAGTACGGTGACCTAACCTCCCACACTAAATACGGCGTAAGAGTGATCAGTCATTAAACGTCAGCTGGAATGCGCAGGACGTGGCGGCAATGGCAGTTATTCCGACAATTCTACCGACAGTATCTTTTCACAGGCTATCCACCTTTTCACATGTCACAATTTGGTCGAGTGTTTATAAGGATGAATACATATATATTTATAATCCTTCTCCGATTTAAATAATTATTTATTTATATCAACTCAATTGCTTCTTATAACAAAAACTTGCCAATTTCTTTATTGATATCATAACTTTCTTTTGCTATATTAAAATTGAAATTTATGTAAAATCGAAGGTATAGAGAAGAAACACTAAAGAAATGATAGTCTGTCCAAAGATCCTTCAAGCAAGGATGTTTACGCATTCATATTGATATAGATAGATGAAAATTTCAAGTTATTCAGCTTCATGTATAAGCATCATGTTCTTTCAGTGTCTGTGATTCACTCATTTACGAGGTAAAAGAAGACACATATATTAACATAATTATTTGTTGAACTAATTAGAAATACCTTTTTAATCATTGCATTATAATCACATTTCTTATCAACCTTTACTAAGGGAAAAGTAATAAACGTACACAATAAAATTGCTAGAATATTATTTACATTATTATTGAAAGTTTGACTTTAATTTACATAATGAAAATAGACTTTTAGAATAAGCACTCTGAATTTTCACCACATAAGGGATATCGAGAGTTTAAAAATTAACTTTGATTAATATAATGAAATAACTGTATAGATAGAGAAAACACTTAGAATTTTTGTGACATTGAGATATCAAGAGTTGCAAAATTAATCTTCAAGTTTTACATGAAGAAACGACCTTATACTTGCCAGCCTTTTACCTTGAAAAGGTTTTTTTTTGGGGGGGGGAGATTTCACTACTTTTAAAAAGTATGTAATACCTAAATTACAAAGAACAGTTAACATCAACTGAATAAGTTATAAATTTAAAAATTAATGTGTATATGCTCACTGAAGATGGCCGCGGCAGTGGTACTAGTATTTATCACTAGCGCCCTAGTTTTGAAAGTGTGCGCGCGTGCTCAGTCTGTGGCGTCGGTAAGTCGCTCTTTAGTCCTGGGGTTATCGACGTTACGTCTGATATACCGTCAGTGTTTAACCTCTCGCTTGATTAAATTTGTCGCTGCTAAAGTATTTTAAAATTGTTGCTACGGGATCGAAACTCGTACTCAGGAGCAACTGTGGATGGTCAGCTACTCCGAGGAGTGATTTCTTTTGGGACTTGTACACTGTGGTGATGGGAAACTTGTGCTTTCCCTTGGTCGATCATTGCTGTTTGGAGTCAGATAAGTTATTTTTTTTTATTTAAATTATTCAGACTTTTTGTTGATTTAAAGCACCGGTGCTTTGTTAAAAGAATTTTGTCTTTTTGTTTTCAGGTCACTGGGTCAATGCTGCTTCGAAATTTGTGTGTTATGTCTTAAGAAGATTTTGACGTCTCCCCTGGAATAGTATGCCGAAGCTAGTGCACAAGTTTTCGCTAAAGTTTTTTGTAGTGAGAAGTACAACAGTGTTGTAGAGCGTTTTCATAAACATATTTAATTAATTTACATGATTTGACCAGTGCTTTTGACTTTTTGTAGTTTTTAAATTATGTATATGTGTGAATAAGTGTAAATAACTATGGTGTTTTTCAATAATTATTGTGTGAATTTGTGGATCTCAAGTGTGATTTGTCGAGAACAAGCAAAAAATGGTATAGTTATTTTCACTTTTTTTCCTACACATAATAATTTAATAGTAATTCACATGATAATATAATTCACATAATATATATGATAATTCACATAATAATTGAATTTATGTTAAAGTGTTTTGTGTTGTTTGGCTCTGTTACCCTGGATTTGAATGGACTTATTGGTGTATGTTTATGTCAGACCTTGCTCTTCCTGGGTTCGACTAAGTTTTGATGTGTAAATAGTGGGTCTCAATAATTGTGCACATTGAATTTAGTTTGTGTGTTGGCTTAATTATTTGTTTTATTGCCTATGGAATTGATAATGACTTTTGCCGACTAAGTTTTGTTTGTGCATGAATAGAGGAATACTTATGAACTCAGTGCTTCGTGCAAGTGCGTTGCTTTAATTTTTTTAAATTATAGTTTGAAAGTTTTATTTGTGGGTCCAATATGGGATATTAATAATGCTTCTGGGGTGCCTGTCTATTAAGTTAACTATTTGCTTGTTTTGTTATTTGACAGACTCCTATGCTAAACTACTCTGTGGTACGTTAAACTATTTATATTGAGTTTGGGGTATGTGAAAAAGGCGTTGGAAGTGCAAACTGTGAATCTTTCAACGTCTTTTATCTTGGTACACTGTGTTGAATTACGTTCAATGTTTTCTATTATTATTTACACTCTGTATTATAGCTGACAACCTAATTTACTTTCATCGTTAAATATTTATTCATCACAGCCATAAAATTTATATATACTGAATTTACTGCTAAACCATAATATCAAAGAAAGTATAAAATATATATATAATATCAACTTCCATTTGGTCCCATTAAAAATGGAATAAATATCTGCAAAAAATACATGTTTACAAAGACCAGAGCTTATATATAATAACTACTGTATTAAGGTACTAAAAAATGTATGTAAAATATCCATAGATTTTAATCACTACTATAATAATGACTACATATAGAAATGAGAGCGAAGAATAAGTAAGCTACATTTTGAATATTTCGGTCTTCGCCTGATTTAAAATCTGTTATAGCTATAAAAGCTTGTTTTAACATGCTAAAACAATACAATTGAGTTTATCCAAGAACTTATAGTTTTGATTTTTATAGTTATGCACCTGACAATTTAGACCCTAAAGCCATGAAATCGATGGAGTAAGTATATAATATACTCATGCTGATTATTGTATAAAACGTTACTGTTGCATCAAGCAAGAATATTCTCTATTATATAAACTGAATAATCTCTAAAATCCAACAAAATAAAACACTTTCACTAGCTATTCATAAGAATCTCTTTCGACGAACAGCCTGAGAGTCTACCTCCCAGGAGACGATAGGAAAAGTTATGAACTATTCATATACACTTAAACAACTTAGAAACTTTCATGCATGAGCGATGCATATTCTTGACACTTCACTAGCTTCTCACAATAGAAAATAATTTTTTGCTTATATAAACTGAATATTCTCTGAACTAAGAAAATAAAACACTTTTACTATCTATTCATAAGAATTCTTTTCGACGTACAGCCTCAGAGTCTATCTCCCAGGAGACTATAGGAAAAGTTAACGTAAGCACTTCCACAATTGTAGAAACTTTCTTGCGTGGAAGATTGAATATAATCGTAGCACTCAACCAACTTGTCACATTACAAGAAAATTATATAAACAGGAAATTCTGTATAAATTTTCTTTGATTCTTGAACGATGAAAATACAACTTTTTTACTAGCCTCTCACCAGGATCCTTTTCGACATACAGCCTGAGAGTCTACCTCCCAGGAGACGATAGGAAAAGTTATGAATTATTCATATACACTTAAACAACTTAGAAACTTTCATGCATGAGCGATGCATATTCTTGACACTTCACTAGCTTCTCACAATACAAGACAATTTTTTCCTTATACTGAATATTCTCTATGTTGAAACTTTCTTCGATTCTTGAACCAAGAAAATAAAACACACTAGCTATTTGTAAGGATCCCTTTCGACATATAGCCTGAGAGTCTATCTCCCAGGAGACGATAGGAAAATTTAATAATTGTTCATAAGCACTTCCACAATTGTAGAAACTTTCTTGCGTGGAAGATTGAATATAATAATAAAAAACTTACACTTCTGCTAGACAGGTATAAACTGAAGAAAATATACTTTTTTCACAATGCTGCAGATCTCAATATTAGACATTCTTCAATAAAAATTCTCTTGTCACAATTACTTCATTTATATATAAACTGACAGCTTCATAACCTCATAATCTGAAAAATAACAGAGAATATTTAAACAAAGAATCAGTTCACAAATTCTTTATTTATATTGAATATCTATAAAAAATAAAACTAAATACTTATCTAATTATATAAAATATTAGTTAATGATTGCTTCTGATTGCATAGAAAATCGACTTTGCTAAACACTTTTGCAACTTTTGCAACATACAATTGAAGGAGGCTGAATCCCTACCAGCAAAACCTGAAGAATTTAGCTGAATTCATAAATTTTATGGCCAGGTCCAATGTAGAAGAGACACGCTCGGACCTGGCCAAGCAAAGAACACAAGAAGTGTTTCACGGAGAACATGCTCCAGAAGGAGAGGATCCTCCACAAGGAGTGAACTAGTTTCTCACAGAAATCTCTTTCCTTGCATAACCTAACAATTCTTCATCATCCCAATGGAACATCTGAAAAAATATTTAAAACATTTAAACAAAGAATCAGTTCACACAATCCTTATTTATATTGCATCTATAAAAACTGAATACTTATCTATAATTAGATCATGTTAGTCATGGTTAAGATCAAGTTGTATCATCACTGATTATTTACGAAACTATATTCTTTAAAAAATACATAAAACTTATAACAAAGTTTTTTATTATAATATATAAAAATAAAACCGTTAATTATTAAAATATTCATGTTGCTGATATCAAGTAAAAATAAGTTTCACAAAAGAAATACTTTTTTATATATAAATACCGTCTGCATAAAACATACTGCGTGTATAAGTACATAAATATATATATTTATACGCATGATGATCTATATACGTCACAGGAAGTACGTATACGTATACGTAGAGTCTACCTCACCGGAATCACATTAATTGTTCAGTTTTCTCTCGTGAAGAGAAATGAGGGGTCCGAATTTTCACTTCACAATAACTCTTGAAAAGAAGCAATTTCACAAAATATGACCCTGATGTGATTTTGTTAGTTTTTCCGCAAGCTTTTGTTTAAGTGCTCATATGTGAGAAACAAAGCTGTCGATGTCAAGAAAACTGAACGACAAGATTCCAACAGGGCAAATTAGACGTATATAGCGTCTGGCTATAGCGCCCGACGGCGGCGTACGTACTGTTAGTACCTTATACTTGCCATCGAGGCGCTACCGCGCCCCTTGATAACTATTTAATTTAATTTTATGATTAAGAATCTCTATCTCTTCTTTCAAATAATCCAAATGTTTTTTTTTTAATTTCAATAATAACGATTAGCATAAAATGTAAAATACTTTAAATACTATTTTACAATTAGATATGAATTTAATTGAATATACGTTTCATTTGGACTAATGGTTGGCGCAGTTGAAAACTTTTGTTGGTTTACATCTTGCAAATTATGGTTTGCATAAACAATGTAATTTGCTATTGTAAAATACTATTATAACAACATACAGAAGGCTTATAGAGATATGAAATTTATACCTGAATGTACATAAATTTAGAGTATTTACATAAATTTAACATTTTAAGTTTATTACGGCTGCGATGTACTTAAGCTTGACACGTTTAACTTGACACGTTTAACACTTTTTAAAAGCATATAATATATAGCACTATGTGATATAGTTTAAATTTATCTGATCATCTTTACATGTGTAGTGATTCAATATTTAAACGGATATGTCTAGAAAAGTATCATGAAAAAGGATCTTAATATTCAAAGTGAGCAAAGTGAGAGTAAAGACCTTTGTACAGAAAACAAACAATTTGAACGAAGTGAAATAATGCCTAATTCCATTATGAATTTATGAACGATTTTAAACTAAACATTCGGTATTTTTACAGTCTACTTTTTATACTGTTTATAAAAGTGAGTTATGCCATCGTGATTCCATGATAAGGTAATCTAGAAGGAAACAAAAAAATTTCATAGATGCAAAAGTCGATACGTGAAACGTTGTCGTTTCTAATGTAGCAGAAATACAAACCTGCTAAGTAACAAGTTCAGGCCGACAGGAAGTACCGAGAAATCAAAAAAATAGGCCGTGACATTCAATGTTTCTTTTAAAAATAGCAATGTTGATCCAGAGCTGCGTTCGTCGTGATTCTCTTTCATACAGCCATACTGCAGCTGCGAGCCTACGACGACGGCGACGACGACGATCACGAAGACGACGACGACACACATACACGCGCGTAGACACGGATTCGAGAGAAAAGAGCGCGCACGTTTCTCTCTCTCTCTCTCTCCATCTCCTTGTTATTTTTACTCTGATTATCATTATTATGAAGGAAAATGACTTATCCTATGGAGTTATATGGCACCCGTACATTCGTGTGAGAATTTTTTTGTTTTCATAGAAATTTTAACTTATATTGGTTAATTTTTATCCACTGTGTTCTCAAAAAATCTTTGCGTGCTTTTACAATTTTGTAATTTTATTTTTGAATTTTTTATTTTATTAGATACTATCGGTAACTATTCGACAAACAGCTATTTTAAATAAAATTTTATTATGTAGTTGACCTACAATATTTCCGAATAAATAATTTTTTTGATTCGATGGGATGATTAAATTTATTTTCTTATATAAAAATTTCCATTATTCAAATATTAATAATATTTAAAATTAATTGCAATCTCATAATTATCAATGCATGCGGTACGTGTGCTTGTTAAATTTCTGCTCTGCAGAATGAAATAAATGATGCGAAATATTTGTAATACTCGAGAATTCTTATGTGCTGCCAACTTCAAGATGCTCCATTTACTGCTAGCTTCATGAGATGGATTAAGAGGGATCAACATACCCAGTTTTATATAATAATGATATTGTGATCCACAATATAAATTAAATTATTGTATTCAAACTATATATTAAGTATGCGTAAAAGTGAAATAATTCTTTTACTAAAAAGTTCTTAACTTGACTTATGATAGGGTTAGAATTATGAAAATATGAATTTTTTTATTGACTTTTTTCATAGTTAATAGTCTGTAGAATATGGTAGGACGCATTTTTGTAGGGATTCTTCGTTATCGAAAAATACTCTGGGAGGCGCATTATCGAGAAATACTCTCGAAGGGTTACTCCACTTTCAAGAAATTTTCTGGCAGGGATTCTTTGTTATCGAGAAATACTCGCTTAGGTGTTTTCGCTCAAGGAGGAATGCCAATGCAGTGATACGTCATTATAGAAAAATACTCTCTGAGTGATACTCCACGACTGTCAAATACTCTTGGAGGGTTTCTACATCGTCGAGAAATACTCTCGGAGCAATTCTCCATTGTCGAAAAATAATGGAGAATCACTCCTAAAGAATTTCTCCTTGATGGAAAATTCATACGAGATCCTCTACGAAGATGTAGAATCACTCCGACGTTATTCCTACTTGATGTAAAACCCCACTCTTAGAGAATTTCGATTAATAACGGAATCCCTCCGGGAGTATTTCTCGACCAAGCAGAATCCCTCCAAAAGTATTTTTCGATAATGGAGAATACCTCCGAGAGTACTTCTCGATAGTGGAGAATTGCTCTGAGAGTATTTCTTGAATATGTAGAAACCCTCCGGGAGTATTTATCTTTCATGGATTATCTCACCGAGAGTATTTCTCTATAATGATGTATCACTGCATTAGTATCTCTCCTTGAAGGAAGACATATAAGCGAGCATTTCACGAGGATAGAGAATTACTCGGAGAGCATTCCTCCGTGATCAAAAATCCATTGGACCGAATTTTGATTCATAACAGATAATCCTTCTTAGAGTAAATGTTGATAACAGAAAATGACTCCGGCATTATCGCTCGATAATGGGGAATTCTTTGGAGGTTATTTCTTTATAACAAAAAATCCCTCCGAGAGTATTTCTCGACGAAGCCGAATCCCTCTGAAAGTATATTTCGGTAATGAAGAATGCCTCCGAGAGTACTTTTCGATAGTGCAGAAATCCTCGCAGAGTGTTTCTCAATAATGGAGAATTCCTCCGGGAGTATTTCTCGACGTTGGAGAAACCCTCGGAGAGTATTTATCTTTATTGGATTGTCCCTTCGAGAGTATTCCTCTATAATGATCTATCACTGCATTAGCATCCCTCCTTGAAGGAAAACACCTTTGTGAGCATTTCACGAGGATAGATAATTAGTCGGAGGGCACTCCTCCTTGATCGACGATTCCTTCGACAAAGTTTTGATTCATAAATGAGAATCCTTTTTAGAGTAGTTCTTGATCACAGAAAATACCTCCGGCAGTATTTCTGGATAATGGAAATCCTCGCAGAGTGTTTCACAATAATGATGAATTCCTCCGGGAGCATTTCTCGACGTTGGAGAAACCCTCCGAGAGTATTTATCTTTAATGGATTATCCCTCCGAGAGTATTTCTTTTTATACGGTCGGAGTGATTCTCCATCGTCGTGAACGGTCTCGTATGTATTTTCCACAAAGGTGGAATACTATCGCAGTTATCTCCATTATAAAGAATTACTCAGAGAGGAATTCTCCATTATCTAGACATAAAATCGAAGGAATGCTCCATTATCGAAAATTATTCTGGGAGGGTATCTTCATCATCGACAAATGCTCTCGAAGGGATTCTCCATTAACGAAGAGACTCTCAGAGGATTTCTCCACTATCGAGGAGTACTCTCGGAGGCATTCTCCATTATCGAAAAATACTTTCGGAGGGATTGTCCGTTATCAATCAAAATTCTCACGGAGGGTTGGATTTTGCTTCTGGGAGGAATACCGTCGGAGTATTCTCCATCGTCATGCAACGCCCTGGTATGTATTTTCCATCAAGGTTGAATACTATCGCAGTGATCTCCATTTTTGAGAAATACTCTCGTAGGTATTTTCGATCAGGGAGGAATTCTGTAGGAGCGATATGCAATGGAACGCATGATCTCCTAAACCAAAACTGTAGCTTTATTGCTCAGTGTTGAAAAATGCAGGTGTGTTTATGTGTGGGAAAATTTTTCCTTGACTAATTACGTGTGTGTATGTGCGTGTATGCGTAAGTGTTGTTCGTGTACCTGCAGGTATTACGAATGAATAGAAGCGCAAGAGACATGCTGTTTAATGGCAGCCGGAACAGAGCGAGCCCTCGTTCTAACCACTTGATCTTCCTTTCATCTCTTCTGATTGGCCGGTATGGATGCGCGCCTGATTCAAAATACGCGAACAATATTGCATAGTGATTTATCGCCACTGCTCACAGAATTACTCTTCAAAACAGATTAATTATGTAGGGTTATGCAAATACACAGTAACCTGTTGCATTGGACTTAGCGAGCAGCCACCTGAAGTTGCGCGCTCGGCCGCTCCAACCTCTACTGAAAAATGTCGCCTTTAATCGTTATTTTCTCAAAATCGGCCCATTTGCGCCATTCGGGCCCATGTGGACTTATGTTCAGGAATTTCAGACCTACAATTTTGTTACAGTTTCATACAAATTCACTGGGACCCACGCTCCCATATGATTTCTCCGGGGTCCTTTATCATACAAAACTCTTGCATTTCGTCGATTGTGATAAATACAAATGTTGTAACGTGGAATTTTCCCGCCCGCACGGGAATTCCAGTTATTTACAAAGTATTTATGAAACACACGGCTTTCTTCTTTTTCCCGGACTTGTGGTATCCCTGCAATGGTGAAAAGCGGGAAATGTGGTGGCAATCGGGTTGAAAATTGTTGAACACAAATATATTGGTTAATAAATTACGGATATATTCTATTCTTGTTATTACAGTCAATTCTTTAGCAAACAAATTCAAAACTCGAAATAAGATCATGGGCACACGGCCATATTACTAAATCCAAGCTGCTCAGTAGTGCTAAATAGAAAAGGGCCGCGAAAATTCCTCTACGTTTGCTTCTATTTAAACAAAAGGGAATACGCCATCCGCAGAAATGCGCGAAGAAATCCTCTATCGAACGCGGCACGTATTCCTCAATATGTAAATTATTCCTCTATATATTATCCCGTATATCAAATAATACGCCAAACTCTCACCAAATTCCTCTATAAATATTCCACAAAGAACTCCAATGGAAAAACCCCTCATCAACTCTGCGACTCAAAAACTCCTCCAAAAGGCACGACAAGATGGCAACCAAACTGTAATTACTGGTGACAGTACTGCTCCAGAAAAGCTCCAAGAAATGGAATGAGAGTGCGGACTACCACCAAGGCTTCCGCGACAGAGTGACGCGGTCGACACTTCGTCCGAGGAAAGATGCCGCGTTGTTTCAACCCGTCCTCCTTCTTCACGGAAGCGTCGATCTGATCACCGAATTTTCCAATTTGTCCTTTATCTGAAATAAATCCTCTATTGGCCCATTAATAGACCACCACTAATTTATTCCTCTATCTGTGATTTTCCCCAGCGCCCTCTTTCAAATCCAATTTTATCATTGGTTAGAAAATCAATTAACGTTCTGTATGTAATTTTCGCAATATGCAAATTCGCGCCCCCTTTATGGATATCGATCAATCAATTAATCATGTCGATATCCATCCGGTGGCTCCACCTATAGATAATCAGTAAGCCGCGCGATATTTGAAAATCCTCTATCATCCTCGAGTAAACCATAGGGCTACATATATCGAGTCACCAAAGATTCCTAGCCCGTATATTCCTCTATACATCTCTATGACGTCACGAGTCAACATAAAGTCAACTCTGAGCGCTCCAAACGCCGTCAACTTCGCGCCACTATATTCACCTCTCTCTCTCCCTCTCTCAAGCACACACTTGATTTCCACTCTCGTCAAATGTCTCTCTCCCGCGCGCGCCGACTCTCTCTCCCTCTCTCTCGCTCACGCTCACACTCGCGCTCTCTCCTCTACACACCGCCGCATGCATGTAACCGCGTGCGCGCGGCCGCCGGCTCGCTTCCTACAATGCCCCCTCCCAAGCGCCGACGCGCTGCGCAGGTGTGACTCGAGAGCGCACATCCTGCGCTCCGCACGCGGTCGGTCAGAGGCAACTCCTGCGAGCGCCACCGAGCGCTGGCTCCGCTCCAGGAGCTGTCAACTCGCCGAGAGTAAGTCAGCTGGCCGTACAACAATGATCACGATGCAGCAATAATTATTGCTACGTCGCAATACCCCCCACAAAACCTTGGATATCCCTGGATATCCAGGTTTTCCTCCAAAAACCTCTACAACCTCCACGAAAACCTGAAACGAAAAAACCCCTACCACCTTCTGGAACACTGCATGTACCTGAAACAACCACAAATCCTCCAATTCCACTACAATCCTCTATCCACAATAATAAGTCAGTCTTGAAAAACAAAAAAAACTTCTCCAACCTGACTGACAATCAAAAAATTATCAGTCATTTACGAAATTAGAAATTATATGCAATATAATTTCCACCTCCCCTCCCCTAAAAGAAACCTCTACCTTCTCTTTAACTGTAGGACCAGATTTTTACCCATGCTCATCCAACATCTAATGTCTCTACATTCTTCTCAAATCGTATCTTTGTAGTGTTTTTGTCCCCAGGCATGGCACTCTTTGAAACATCCTGCACTACCTCCAAATGTGAATCCTTAGGTTCAGATCTTAATGACTCCTTCTCCAAATAATTATCACTACTCAAAACAACCGGCCTTACAACGTCATGATTATTGACATTGTTCCCAAAATTACCAATTGAACATGTCTTCCTCACAACGTCCGCCTTCTCACACAAAGGTTGATCCACTATTTTTGAATTAACTTTTAATTCCTCCAATTTCGGATCAACTCTCAAATCAAAATCTCCTCCACGTGTCGTAATATTCTGTTTATTACTACCCTTCTTATCGCTGAAACTTCTCTTCCTCTTCCTAAAATTCTCTTCACTAGCACTACTGCTGACACTATTTCCATTACTCCCACGACGTACCGTAGGTTCATCGCTTGTCCTCAGTATTCGTTTAAGTTTCTCGGTCCCATTATCAGCAGTAGATCTTCTCAATACAACTTCTTCACAATTTGTAATATCTTGAGTGATACCAACACTACCAATTGATGAATCTTTACTTACTGTATGCAAGTTTTATCCATATTCTCTTCTCTAGAAATACCGCCATACCAAGTAGTAATCAGAGATTCATGGTTTCCTCTATTTACTTCCACTAAACCAATACCTCCATTACCAGCTTCCAAACTTCCAA
>JACCIB010001552.1:0-29177 GCA_018906965.1 Philotrypesis tridentata | reverse complement strand
TGGCTACCCTCGACAGTTCCCCACCGCTCGTGAAAAAAATGGCTTCCGTCTCTCTTCTCGATATAGGTTATCGTAACATCGATGCACTTTTACATCAAGAAAAGGATCTACGGCTTTCTTGTTTCAACACACCCTCGTCCTTTTACATACAACTTTACCCATGTACTACTATTGCCCAGTTACGGGGATGTTACAATCAGAAGATAGGTATTCCCTTCATAAAGAAATTATCAAGACATGAATTAAAGGGAAAAAATTAAAACTGCAACTTTTACGACAATTCATTATCGCGTGAAAAATAATTTTTATGTTTTTTTATGTAGCCAAAGATGATGATTGCTTTATGAGTAGCTGGAAAACCAGTGCGCTGCATAGTAAAACAAGATACACGCAAGTGTCTGGCTTTCGATACGGGAGAGCATTACGAGATCTCGAGTTTACACGAAACGATGGGGATATACGAACTTGAAGAAGAATTTCTGACACTGCCGCTCCGAGCCGTCTTGTGTGCTCTAGACTGTACTGGGCCCCATGCTGCGCACGGCGGGCGTTGGACCGACACTGCGTGCAAGATATTCAAGCGCGTTACGGGCGGCTACAGTCTTCGTGGCATTTTCACTAATAAAGGCCTTCTTACCGAATTCTGCCTACATCTTGCTTGTCAGCATAGGTCTCTCTGCTGTGCACGTGAATCTCATCTTACCTGCTTTCAATGTCGCTGTGCACGACGCCCGAGGCCTTCGCCACCCAATTTTTACGCGCGACAAACCATTGAATACTGTAGATATTTTAGATGTAGAATATATGGAAGAGCAACAGCAACAACAACAAATTTATTAGTGTGTATATGTGTAAATGAATCAAAGGCGGTAAATAGAAAAATATTATTTTTTAATAAAATCTTATTAGTAAATAAATTTTTGTACATAAAAATAATTTGTATTAATCATCCATCTCAATATATCTAGTTTTAAATTCAAACGCTTCGTCTATCGCAACGCTTTTTTTACTGTGCCTAACTTTTTCGAAAATATCCATTACATCCTCAAACTTTAATTCTTTAACGAATCTAACAGACACCCACATTTTACCATTTACAAAACTTGGGCAATTAACAGTCATCCCAATTTTATCTGTTGTTTTTTCAGCATATTTTTTTAAAAGCTCTACAATGTCCTGAAAAGCTTGATCTATCCATTCGCTCGGGTCGACGTTAGGTCGTAGCGGTTTAAATTTAAACACTGTTATGCGGTCTTCCACCTTCATATCATCTCTTTTCTATATCACATGTTCATTGATAACGCGAATAGCGTTATTATCCGCATCGTCTGAAAAATAGTAAAAGCAAAATACTCTTTTTTTATACAAATTTATTTTATTTCAGTACAAAATATATTTAAATCAAACATACAATTTTTTACATTAAAAATAATTATACATAAAATTTATTTTTTTTATAACCAAAAAGATAAGAACGCTTCGCAGATTTGAACCATCTCTTTCGCAAAACAATCGAACATTTTTTCTCTTCATTTACAGATACAATTTCATGAATCGCCGTTCGTCGCAACGCATTGCTTTTTACTATAAATTGATTGTTTACATTCTTAAAATTTTTCGCTTTATAATTTTCGACCATTTGCAGAACAGTATTAAAATTAATGATTTCGCTTGTCAGATAGTTTTGTCTGAAACCCTTAATTTTACATGTATCGTGAACCGAACCATCGGCTTTACGTATACGATACGCGTAAAATTTTGGGCCTCCCGAGACAAAGCATTCGATATAAGCTCCCGGGCCATAGTCTTCCAATTCGTTCGTAAGCTGACCAAGATACGGCCCCGTCGGAGGCTTGTACGATCCATCGCATTTAGTCGTATATATGATTGAATCGGTGTCATAATACAATACACGCGTTCCTAACTTGTATAGATACGAGTACAATGTTAATCGCGCCTGCGCTGTAGTATACGCAGCAACGACTACGCTCGTGCATGGTGAGTTTGACTCCACCTCATCGATGTATTTCCAATTTATATAAAAAGCATCCTCACTTGCCCATTCGAATGCCTCGACAACTATGTCGGGGTCGGTAATAAATTTTGAGAGTTCTTCACGCCCCCGAACTATACTAGTCTGAGACAGATTGCCTCTCTGACCAAATTTACCCCAAAGCGTATTTAAACATAATTTTTCAACAGCGCGTAGCCCCGAATTTTTCTCTATTTTATTCAAATCTAATTTAATGCCCTCCTCGCGCTCGTAGTCGTCAACGTACTGCCTTTTATCCGCATCGGTCACGACGTTCGCTGGGAACCCTGAGCTCTCTTGTTTAATTTTTAAAAACGTATTTATATAACCGGTAAATAAGCCGCCAGTGCCTGTATCGCGGTTATACTGAGTGATGGAATACTGCCGTATAACGCTTATATTCTTTAATACATAGCCATGTTCCAGCGCCTTTTTTATCTCAAGAGCGACCCACGTACGGCTCAAAATTCTATCCTTTTCATTTTCGTGGCAACACTCGCCTTGTCTCGACTCTACGCAGCACGAGTGGCAGAGGGGGAAGAGCAGGCGGTTGTACATGCGGTACGGTAAAAGCGGATGGTATAGGTCCCGCGGCGGTAGGATCTCGCACTGTACGAGGCCTTCGACGCTTCGACTAAACGTTTCGAAATTTTCACCGGTGAGCTCGCGGCACATACTACCGATATATACTTTTGGATGACCGACAGGATACACACCCGTCTTGCAGATGTACGGGTACAGAGAGCAAACGTCGACATATCGGATTTTCTCACCGGGATCTACTTTGTAAAGAGTCACGACGTTACCAGTCCGACCGCCGTAAAAAACCGCCCGAGGATTCAAAGAAACATTTCTCTTTGCTAGAGGACGATTTTTTATTAATGTTTGAAAATCTGCGTTTATTACTAGGGTTTTCTGAAAATGGCATTCCCACATCTCGATAAGCGTGTATCCATACGATTGTATTCGCCGAGACATAACAAAGGTATTTTCGAAACGCAACTCAAATGTTGTTTTATCGACAAGAGCTCGCGAACGTTCGTTTTTATAACATTTTGGGCATCCGTGCCAGTAGCACCCGTGAAACTGATAGACTACGCCTTTAGCATTATCTATAGGTAAAAACCCGTCGACAATCGGGTCCTCGATCAAACGATATTCTCGACTACGCCCGGCGTGTACGATATCGCGACCGACTCTATGCTCTTCCCACAAAAGCCACTCTATACACTTTTGTGAGTGATTGCCTGCTCGTAAATGTCCTTGAGCGGGTACAAGACCTATTGTGTCTCGCTCTAGGAAATTTTTTCTATAGACCCGAGAGCAGGCACTTGCGAGGGTCACACTTTCGGCAAACGGCTCGACATTTGCTACATCTAAGAAAATTTGTCGAAACCGCATACAACCCTGGCGTAAGATGATGACGTCTTGCTGACAGTACTCGAGTAATTATTTTTTTAAATCGAAAACAAAGTCTTCAGAAATCGAGGCATACCAGTCATAAAAGTTTGTGCGTTCTTGCAGCGTCATCGCGTCGGGGCTATAAGTTTCGGCCGGAGGATATACAACTTTATAATTTTCGTTTTCGACGGTATTAAAACGATGTGGAAAATATCCTTTCTTAACGCCCTCGGCGAGCCCAAAAGTTTTCGGAAAAGATGCGAGTTTTGATGGTATATAACTGAAGGAATCTATGAAAATCGTTTTTCCTATCTGCATTTTTATTATATTACGCCCGTTTAAAATAACGTCAGGATCGAAGGCTTTGGGCGATGCAGATAAAAGAAGAAAAACCGCTCTTCTTCTTCTTCTTTGCAGGAACAGCAAAATCGACAAAAAGTCCAAGGCTCTCTGGGCCTGAAAACACGTGCTCACGCATCCCACAAAATGCGCATAGCCTCGCCGACTCATCGGAGAAGCAAGCGTCGCAGCATACTTGTACAACACACAAGATTGGTTTTATAATTTTTACATTGCTTTCGTTTAGACTTTCTTCGCGAGTTTCAAAATCATAAAAAATAAAGCAGTTATCGGGGTGCGTTTTTGTTTTTTGTTTGAAAGCGACTGTTTGCATCATACATAAATCATTCTACGAGTGAATTCCGCGGCACGTTTTGCAGTAAGCTTTACCACATTGATGTTTCTTTTTAAAATTATTAACGAGGCGCGCGCATGTTTTACATATGCGATAATTTAAGCATAAAGATGTAGATTTGTTTCGCTTTGACGTGTTTTCTTTTTTACTACGAGACATTGAACCTATTTCACGATGATTTTTGAAACACCCATCGTTGTAAAAACTACGGCCGCAATCATTGCATTTAATATTTTTACCTCCATCAGCGATACATTTCGGTGTCGTAAAACACGCATCGCATATGGAGTTGCATGCATGTTGCTCGATACCTTTGTATGAAAAATTACAGGGTTCACAAAAAAATAATCTACTACGAACGCCTAATAAATTCAATACAAGGTCGAAATGCTCCCGCTCGCGATATGCCATAATGTTGACAATTTTTTCAAACGGAGCTTATTGCGTGCCGTCGAAAAATAATGGTGTATCTTTTTTTCCAAAAGTTTCGTAAATGTAAACACGAATAGCTATCTTTTTCTTTTGAAAAAACTTTTGAAATTTTTCGAGTTCGCAGAGTCCACATCCTCGATCTTGTGCGAGTTCAACACCCGATTTTATCATTAGTCGCGATGCGCGATATTTTTGATGCTTCAGTTTTTCTTTTATATCGCGCCATTCCTTAGCCCATTCGGGTGTCGCGTCTTTTCGAATAAATACTTCGCCACAAACCAACGCACGCGGTAGACACAAGTTGTCGTCGTTTTTTATGGACGAAATACTACGTTTGTCTAGAATATTTTCCACATTGCCTCTACTACCGCCTTTTCCCTCAAAATCGTCGAACCATTCGGTATCAAAATCATCAACCCACCCACTCGAAATCGCGACCGAATTCTCACTATACATACACGAATATTCTTTAGAATTATTTTTGAAAACTCTACCATTCTGAGATGACAGCCGGTCCGAGGATCGTTGCGAGGGCTGGCTGCGGGAGGTTATTGACCTGCTACTGCTTCGGCCTCTTCCTACTTGGACCCGAGAGGCCCCCTGATGCGTCGAGTCCTGACTGATGTAACTGCAGCCACTGCTACACATTTCTCTGTGCACATCCACATGCACCAACACTTTCGTACCGCATGCACTATTATTTGCTTCGCAATCTTCACTATTATTTTTTTGTTTTTTTGTTTTAGGGCTTTCAACAATGTCGTCCTTGCTCTGTGCTCGTAATCCAACACCTAAAATTAATAAAAAATTAGTTTAAGAATTACGACGAAATATTTGAATTAAAATTACTAACAATTAAACCTTGGCCGGCCCTCTAAACGCCTCAAACGCTCTGTACACATCATCTCCCGATGGTGGGAATGACTTTGGATCGTTGTGAAATTCTGTAACGATCCATTCAAATACACGTGTTGCTGTTGTCCGAGGAGCCGGTAGCCAAGGCGCAATTATCATATCCTCACACGCTACGATTAAAACGCGTAGACATAAGAAAATGATGTAGGAAAAAAGATAAAATTGATTGCTCACCTCGATAGGCAGCGAGAGCCACTTCTCGACATTTTTCAATGTGTTCAGAGGGTGTGGTATTCTGCTGTGTACCCAAATTCATCACAAGCTGCGCCCGTCATCGGCCCATTCTCCGCGTATCGTCTGCGCTGATTTCGTCGTCGGGGCTGGTCACGTTTTGTATCATTGACATGATCTCGACGATCTGAGCCCGTGCTTCGCTCATAATACTCAATACAAATTCACGTGTTCCTTCGCGAACTGTGTCCAGGGCATGCAGACGTCCTATAAAAAAACATGAATTAGTTTTAAATTTATATTAAAAATATGTAAAAAATACTTTAAAAAATTTTAAACTTACGCAATTCGTAAAACCGCTGCATAAGAGGTTGTGCATAATTATCAATGTCGATCCTGTCGTCGGCAGTGAGACACCGCCCCGCGAAATAAATCGCTAAATCACTTTGGTTGATGCACACATACATAGTAAACACATCCTTTAGATCTATGAATGCGAGTATATAAAAATACTCAAACACTAGCGGTGCAATTGTCAAGCACGGCGCATGTCGCTACCACTTGCTAGAAGGTAGCCACAATCTTTCTTGCCTCGGAAGTTGGCATTTTTAAATATAATTCACAATTACGTACAATCACAAGACACGAGAACTTTTACTACCAACGAGCTGCTCGCTCTGCGTTTCTGGAAAAGACTAAAGCTCGACGCGACGACACTCCACCTTTTTATAATAGCCAGCACATTAGTTTACTACAGTTTTCCAACCTACATCTGCATACACACCCCCTGCAGAAAACTTGCGAGCATCGTCGCCACTTGATCTCGTGAGAATCTCTGTAAACCATCCACGTTAAAAAATCTGCCTTAGAGAAAAGGACGTGGAACACTTGTCTCAGGCTTGGTTTAGAGTTCATTAAGCCCCGCTGAAAACTTTGAGAAAAATCGTGTATCGACGACTGAAATTCACCGAAAAAATCTAGCTCGGAAAAACGAACATACATCTAAATAGACAGCTGTGCATCTCCTAAGAGTCACTGCTTAAAAAACACATGTGGGTCGCCACACACGTGTGAGAATAAATCGGGCGAGTTATATGCGTGTGTGTATATGACTTGTGCAACGGTTGGAGGATGGGGTGGGGCCAGATGTCGTGATTTAAAACAGAAACACGCTCAAGGGTTTTTCCAACGCATACGCGCTTTCCTCGGGAAAAGTGTCAGTTTACAGCTAACCGTCGAAGCGATCTCATTAAAAAAAGTATACACGCTTCTGGAGTGAATTAGTTATGGCGCAAGAAATGTTGAAAAGAAAGAACGAAGATTTTGAAAACGACGATGGAAATGAGAAAATAACCATGACACATAATAGAGAAATAAAATCAGCGATAGTCGGATTGTTAACAACAGTGTATTCGTTAAATAAGTCTGGTTCAAAAAAAATTAGTGTGAGCTTAGTGTACGATGAAGAAGATGATGTTTTCAAGCCATCGATTCAGTTAATAAACAATCAATTTTCTCATGGTTTTCCATTAAGTTCCGGAGCGTGGATGGCTCTCATAGACAATCTTGAAAAGATTACCAAATATTTCGATTGTGTGTACGATGATTTACCGAGCATCGCTTTGGACTCCGAGACACAGTTGCGCTTCACAACCTCTTACGGCTTGAAATCAATTCTTTTTGCAAAAACGATCAACGAGTCGGAGAATAAGAAGAAAGATTTTTATTCGCCCGGCATTGTTAGATGACGAGTTTTGAAGGTATCAAAAGGGCTGCTGTTTGTGTCGAGGAGCGTTTTCATCGTTTGGAACGTATCACCGATGCAGTGAACAAGTGCAAGGAGCACACCGCACTCGAAGTTTTCAACATTGCCACACCCGAGGAGTATTCCAACGACGGATTATTAACAGTCTGTATAGAATAAAATACAGCTGATATTCGAGAAAAAGTTTCACAACGATTTTCAAAACCTATAGATAATTATGTTAAAAATTTTTACTTTGATATTTTTTATAAAGAATTGACGACTGTGTACATGAAAATTTTACAAAAATGTATATCAAAATTATCTGAAAAAAATATGTAAAACGATTGTAAACTAAACAATACTTTTTTCTTGAATAAACGAAATTTTCTAAAAAAAATATCCATTCTATTTCAATATTCACAACACCCAAGAATTTCCTCTCGTACATATTAGACAAATGCTCTCGTTTCTAATTTAAAATACATTTTCCAGCCACGTAAAGTATACCAGATACTCGCATCCGAGAGTTTTATACGCGGGGTCGGGTTACGAACTCCCCTCGGCAAGCTCCGCTCGCCTAGTTTCGGGACTCATATATACATAGATATACTCGGGTATAACGCCCTCCCTGTATAGATATAGTCCAATGCTTTTCCGGACTTTTGAAAATTCTCACTTGTCGCGTGGCAGAAGACGCAGAGCGCATGCGTCGTTTATAACGTCCCCCCAGCTGAGATTCGGCAACAGACACCCCCACTCTCTCTGTTTCGGGTCTTTGAAAATTTTCAGTTGCGCTCTACTCTCTCTCCCTCTCTCAGCCTGCTGTCGAAAATTCTAGACGCATGCGCTCTTTGCTCTCTCGGACTATAACGTCCCCCTGCTCTGTTTCTTTTCTAGACACCCCCACTCTCTCTGTTTCGGGGCTCGTGACTAGAGTAGATGTCTGTATATATATATATATATATATATATATATATATACTCGGGTATAACAGACCTGCAGCTATGTATAGATATACTCTCTCTGTTTCGGGACTTTGAAAATTTTCATCTCTCTCTCTCTCTCTCTCTCTCTCTCTCTCTCTCTCTCTCTCTCTCTCTCTCTCTCTTTCTCTTGCACCATCTGGCACCCACGCACACTCTCAGCATCTCTATCTCTCCCACGCACACTCCAGCATCTCTCTCTCTCTCTCTCTCTCTCTCTCTCTCTCTCTCCGCCGCCGCCGCCCGGGTCCAGCTCACCTCCGCTCTGGAGCGCTTCAACGGGTGGCGCGCGAGTCCAGCTCACCACCGCTACGCGGGGGTGGCGCGCGGACTCACTCGCGAGCTCCCTCCCCCCACCCGGCTCCCTCGCGCGAGGCACGTGATTGGCTCCGCACAAGTGGTCGTTTATAACATCCCTCCGTGACGTCACTACACCGGATGTCTGGCGCCACTAGGCCACGCCCACGTCGGCGGGGTATAACGTCCCCCTACTACTCGTACGTAATATATATAGCGCATGTAAACATTTTTTTTCATATTTTTCAATGTATGTCTGAGTTTAAGTCGTTGTTTCATGCAATTTTTAAATAAATTAATGTGAATTAAAAGACGATAATAACTTATCAACTTCTTCAAAATTAATGCTATCCCAATCCAAAATTTTATAAAATTGTATCTATATTTTTTCATTGTAATACATTGCATTTGAAACATCATATACAACCATCATAACCTATAACTCCGCATATTATAAATACTTATCCGTGTCTATATCTTCAACGTGAGTTATGTGTACATCTCTGTATAAATACCTATAAATGTATGAACTTACTTATGCGGATAGTCTGCACAAGTACCAATAATAATATATGACGTTTCTGGTGGACTTATGCGCCAATCCACATAAGACCGCCAAAGTCTGCATAAGTACCTTTCCATAACAGTAATTGTCTTCACAAGGCACGTTGCATCTATATATATATATATAATTGCCACAGAAGCCAATGAGCACGCGGCAGCGTGTTAGTGACTGTCACTGAATAAAAACTACCGATTTCAACTGCCTATTCTCGGTTCTTTGTCGAAATCCAAGTGACATCTTCAGAATGCGCCTTTAAACTGTAATTTTAGAATTTAAGAGCATAAAATTGGTTTGAAATTGTAATATATTACAATTTTAAAATGACTTTTTTTTAAGTTAATAGTGACTCGACGTACAACGAAAACAATTTATCCTAATGTTTCAGTTATGAATTCGTAGCGAATTTATGCAGGTGTTACACGCTTACATTATTTTAAAATTAATAAATTTCTAATACTGCATATCGTCGCCCCGTACGAAGACTAGTACAGCTCAGATCCCGTACGAAAACTGACACAGCTCCCAGTTCCCGCGAAAACTGGCACGATTCACATTGTCCCCGCGAAAACTAACACAGCTCATACTCTCCCCGCGAAAACTGATACAGTTCACGCTCTCCCCGCGAAAACTGACACATCTCACGCTCTCCCCGCGAAAATCGACACAGCTCACACTTTCCCCGCGAAAACTGACACAGCTCAGATCTTCCTCGCGAAAACTAGCACAGCTCAGATCTTTTCGCGATAAAGTGTCTGAATCTTGAGTTTTTTCTTAAAAGCAATGTTTTTTCAATTTTTTGGCTCGACCGCAACGCGGGAATGCCTTATTAATTCATACTATTTTCTGTAACAAGACTCATTATTTATGATTTAACTTGTAACTGACTTATTTTATTCGTTCAGAGGTTTATTTTTAATTGAAAAAAACTTAGATATTTAAAAATATGTATATATTATATATATGGGTGATTCTCTGTGAGATCGACCGGCCGAAAAATAGATATAGCTATAACTCTGGGAATTTGTTCTGGAGGTTGCCTGTGATTACTCTGAAATTTGTTTGTTTATATATATTTCCGAAGGTAAGTAAGAAAATCTTTTATCATCAGCGTAGTGCTTTTTTTGCTTAGTGGAATATACTGCTATTACACATTTACATTATTTTAAAATTAATAAATTGCTAATGCTGAAAATAATGTTCAGAAGAGCAGTTTCAACTTTCTTATTTTGTGGGCGCATTTGAAATTTGTTTATATATATTTCCGAAGGTAAGTAAGACAATCTGTTAATAGCATCGTTAGTGTTTTTCTTTGTTTAGGGGAAAACAGTGTTTTCAATATGTCATCATCCATTAAACAGTATAACTGCAACCATGGAGGACGGACTTGGATACAAGTACCGTCTAAAAAAGAAATACAAAAATGGACCGAAGTAAGTCACCCTACAATATTTTGAAATACTTTATAACGTTAAAAAATACGACTAGATTTGTAGAAAATAATATGTTTTTTGAAGTCATTGTTTTTCTCGAGTAAATTCACATTCGAAACGGTCAAGGTCGCGTAAAGGACTCTTTCTTATAAAGAATGTGTGCTCTCTCAACGTTCCGCCGTAACTTGTTTTCGTTTTTGTAAAACTTCGTGTATATGTAGTTGATGTTTTAATAAATAGCGTAACAGATAGAAATATTATTTTGTGCTCAAGTATAGCGAGGGCTCTCTCTATCAACGCCGTGCTTGAAAAAATATTGTATGTACAAATCATAACCTAAATATTTTTTAGTCTCACGTGTGATTGATTCACATTTATCCTACGGTTATCTGCGGCATTATGCCACTGTACTATTGTGTCATGTTAGTATGTAACAGTGAAGTGAATTGAAAAATTCTTTTATTTTGTAGGTTATATTATTACATTAATTGGAGGAAGGGCTGCTGCGGTTCTTTGAAAGTCCTGTACGACAAAGAAAATGATTCTTCCTCAGCAGTAACGGAGAATCATCATGATGAAAGCTGCAAGCCGCAGGATCGTCAAGAACGTAAATTAAAAGAAGAAACGGAAAAGTTCCGGACGGCCTTTTATAAAGCGGTTTCAACACCAGGAGCTGGCAAGCCGTATTCCGTTTACCGGAAATGATGTGGCCAGTAGGTAGCAATGTAATATATCGCGGAGAGTATCGTTATTTAAGGCCCCCCCCCCTACAAATCTATATGTCATATTAATATATATAGTAAACGAGAAAAATCGAGCCGATCTTTGCGCAGATGGCTTGTCTAAACGGAATAACGACTGGCTTCGAAAAAATGACTGCGTATAGATTTCATAATGCAGATTGCGATAAAGCGAGCTTATTCCCGTACGTACTTTCGGTAGCTTTTCGAGCTGTCCGTTTCAATACATATATGTTGATAAACAATTGCCAAGTTCTATTTATAACCCCAAAAGACCGTCTCTTCGCTACCCATTTTCCACAATTTTTGCTCATAACCGAAAGCACGTACGAAAGTAAGCTCGCTTTACCGCAATCTGCATATAAAATCTATACGTAGCAATTTTTTAGAAGGCTGTCTTTTTTTCATTTGGACAAACCATCCACGCAAAGATCGGCTCGATTTTTGTCGTTTACTATATTGTAACGTGGAATTTTCCTGCCCGCACGGGAATTCCAGTTATGTACAATTATTTATAAATTTTGCGGCTGACTCTTAACTCTCGGCTCGTGGACACCTGCAATGGTAGAAAACGGGAAATGTGGTGGCAATCAGGTCGACAAATTATTAACACCAATATTTAAAATAATAAATCACAAATATATTATGACTATCTCTTTACAAATTCACATATGCAAACAAATTATCCGACTCGAAATAAAACATGGGCCATAGGCCTTATAACTATCTCCGAGACCTCGTGGTTGGCGGCAACTGAAATGGGCGCGAAAGTACCTCTACGATAAGGATCGAATCAAAAGGGAAAACTGCTCGTTTCCTGCAAATCGCGAAAGTATCCTCTACGCTATTAATCCTCTACCTAATTCCCGAAATACACGACCAGATAAAAGAACAAATAAATTTACAATAAAGTTTACCAAATATTCCTCTATAGCTGCAGTCGACTCGATTCCTCCAATATCCTTTTCCTCAAAACACAAGCCGTGGACTCCAACCAGAGAAAGAAAACCCAGAGAGAGACGGAATAACGCTTTCCCAGCTTCCCCAAGAAATCTCGATCACCAGACCAAAATGCCGACACCAAAAGAAAATGTAATTTATGCTGAAAAGCGACTGAATATTCCAATGGCCCGTGACGGAGTGGCCGAGGCCGACGCTCCGATCGAGGAAGGATGCCGCGTTTTCCCACTCGGCCTCCTTCTTCACGGAAACGCAAGCCCGGCCTCCAAAATTACATAATTGGTCCTCTTTCCTAGAAAAATCCCCCCATTGGTTTGCCAAAACTACCACCGATCTATTCCTTTATCAGTGAGTTTCCTCCAGCGCCCTCTTTTCCAAATCCTAATTTATTCATTGGTTGGAAAACAATTATCGCCCTCTATATCCTTTAATACTCTTGTAATTCGCGCCCCCTTTATTTATAAAAATAAATCAATCGATATCGATCCCCATCCAGTGGCTCCCCCTATAGATAACGTAACCAGCCGCGCGAGATTCGAATTCCATCTTCCTCTATGTTCCTCTATGCATGTTCCTCTATGCTAGAAAAAGAAAGCCTCTATTACTATATGATGTACTGTACAATTCCCCTGTACAGTACATTGCATCTATGTCGCCAATTCGTAGCCCGATAGCAGGCGCCCTCTCACTCCCGCTCGATCACGGTCGATAACTCTCGCCCACTTCTCTCTCTCCCGCGCGCGCCGATTCTCTCTCTCTCACACGCGCGCCGACTCTCTCTCTCTCTCTCCCACATACAGACGCGCTCCCCTCTACACACCGCGGCGTGCATGTAACCGCGCGTGTGCGACCGCCGTCTCGCTTCCTGCCGTGCCCCCTCCCGAGCGCCAACGTGCTGCGCAGGTGTGACTCGGGAGCTCACATCCTGCGCTCCGCACGCGGTCGGTTAGAGGCAACTCCTGCGAGCGCCATCGAGTGCTGGCTCCGCTCCAGGAGCTGTCATTTCACCGAGAGTGAGTCAGCTGGCAATAGAGAATTATTCACGACGCAGCAATAATTATTGCTACGTCGCAATATATATTAATATAACATAGATTTGTAGGATGGACCTCAACTCCATTGCGCGAAAAGTATCGTTATTCAATTGTTCATGCGAAGACTAACGATATTAACATTTTTTCCGCGAAAACTAGCGTTATTCCATTGTCTCGGCGAAGAGTATTGTGTTTATAAAAAAACTTTTTTTTCATAAATTAAATTCTATTTATAATTATTGTAGATACTCTGAAGACGTTGTAAAAAATATTACCTACGCATCTTTAGCTCGCAATGCGCGAAGAAAGAAAAAATTTAGCGAAGGAAAAAATATACATATTCCAAATCTAGAGAACGTAATTAATTTGCAAACTCTTGGCGAATGTTTGCAAGGTGATAAAGAAGGTTTGAGTTATACATGGAATAAAAAAGTAACAAAATTGCAAACCATAGTATTGCCAACCGAACAAAGAAAGGGCGAGACCAACGACTGCACAATTTTATGGTATGACCAAGACTTTCTAAGTCATTTCCAAGAGACTGATGAACTTGGAATTGATGGGACGTATAATTGCAGGCCTAATATTCAGCTGGGAAGATCGTCACAATTTTTGACGATAATGGCTAGCTATAAGGAAAAGGTAAATTAACGAGCAACGTTTAAAATGTTTAGTGTATCATGTTTAATACAAACATTGTTCGCCTTGTAATGAAAGACTTTTCAAACTTTTCTAAACCATTTTTTAGAGTAAACTTGGCCAAAAATATTTTACCTTCTTACAAAATATTTTCAAGTTTTTAAACATAGATTGAATGGCGGAATTTAACTGAAAAAGATATGTAGTTAATCACTAAGAAATGTGTTATATTGAAAACATTAAAAAAAAGAAAATCATGAATATCTTTATAAAACGTGCATTTATAAATTAAAAAAGTTGTTGATTCGATAAAAAGTTTAGAAAGTAATTGAAATACATAAGCTTGTGCCTATATAGTAACAGATTTAAACAGTAAAATCAATTTAATGGTTGAAAGTTACGTTTATGCTGTAAAATTCTCAAATACTGTGAGAAAGGGCGTTTCATCGCAAGCTAACTCTTGAGCATTTTTCGTAGCCATTTTCTAATTTTCAGGTCATTTTAATTATTTGGATTTCTACCAGGGTACTTTATAATGTATAATATATTTTCCAGACGATTCCCATAGTATGGGCATTGATGCACAATAAATTGTCTAAGTCTTATGATTACCTTTTTCAACACTTAAAAGAAAAACTTCCCAAATTTCAATCCATCATTCATTATGAGTGATTTTGAGGGGATTGAGAAAATCTGTTCAGAAAGCGTTTCCTGACACCGTCTTGATTGTGCTACTTTCATTACGCCCAGGTAAGACATTTTTTGAAAGGATAATAAAATGCGTCTCTTCGAGCTAAAATGTTTATACTACGCCAGACGTTTCGGGGTAATTTTACCCCCTCATCAGTGGCTAAGCAAAATATTAAATTTTATTATTAAAGTTTTACAATAGAAATTACAATAACTAAATTACTATAAATTACCAAGTTTTAAAAAAAAATGAGTCGCGCGCTACATCGACGACGTGAAAACCGCAGACGGCGCTAAAAATTACAATTCGCAAATTTAAAGAAATTACAAAAGAATTTAATAAACGTTACAAAATCCGTTACAAAAATTAAGCAACTTACAAAGAATGACGCTCGAAAAACTTTTAACAAAAGTAATAAACGCGACCGGTGCCACTCGATGGTAATGTGGCACCGGCCAAGGACAAAAGTCAACTAAGCTTACAGCTAAAATCGATCTTATATATATGTTGCAATACATCCGTCAAACTGGATACTAATACAATTAAAACGTGTATAAAATGCAAAAATAAGGCGAATATTGTAGCCACGAAAGCCGCAGGGCTCGCTAAGTGTATCCAGAACACATAGCACAACAGAGGTGGCACGAGTTGTTATTCATGCAGTAGATCGGAGAGCCCGCGCTGCTCCGCACGCGACGCCCCTACCATGACTGTATCACTATATAGTACAGTATGGTTAGGCCGTTGCCCCGGCAACCCGGTTCTCCGACCTCCCACTTGGGATGTGCCGCTCCGGCCCGCCAGCCAATCACCATTGAACACGTGTTGGCTGAACTGAAGAGAGCGCGAAGCGGTGAGCCACCTCTCTCCGCGTCCTAAACTCCTGGTACTCTCTGCTCGCTACCGAGCCTCCGCAATCACAATACTCGACAATTAATGTTTATTAGGACTAACTTTTAGATTTGAAATAACGTTCTTGTAACTGGCTTTGAGGAAGCACGTGTCCTCAGCCCTATTAAGCGTGCCATCGAAAAACTGTATATGGAGCATCTCCGAGAACCGTCTACGGAAAATAGACTGCTCTCTGTCAATTATTTTCATATTGTTAAAATCAAAACTATGACCCGTCTCCAACGCATGTACTGCAAGAGGGGAATTCAAATCCCTTTTCTCTATATACCTCTTATGTTATTATTGGGTATTGAGCACACATCGCTGCCGAAAGCGTATGGCCTTATAAAAATTCACAAACCTGATAATCCGGTACGGATTATAGTTTCTGCAGTTAATAGCCCTACCTATTCTCTTGATAAGTGTGTGTCTGTCTTATTATCGAAACATTTTCCTTTACCAGCTTCATACATTAAAAATAGTTCTCAATTAAAGAATGAATTGATTAATATAGATATTTCCGATAAATACTGTTTCGCGTCATTCGATGTAGTTTCCTTGTTTTCGAGCTTGCCAAAAGATGCAATTTTGTTAGCGATAGAGAAGAGATGGAAATGGCTTTCATGTTTGAATTGCATGTCTAAGGACGAATTTATTGACGGTATAAAAACCCTTCTCGATTGTACATATCTTGTATTTGATGGCAATTTTTATAAGCAGGTTTCTGGCGCCCCGATGGGTTTTTGCTCGAGTCCTGTATTTGCAAATGCAGTTCTTGAGGACCTTGAGGAGCATTGTCTGAGCATTACAAAATCTAGCGTTCGACTTTTTCGCAGATACGTGGATGACTGTTTTTTGATAGTGGACAGAGGGGAGATTGAGGTGGTGTTATCTGCTTTTAATAATTACAACGAATACCTTCAATTCACTTCGGAAATTGAAGAAAACAATAGTATTAACTTTCTTGACATTTCTATTTTTCATGATTCTAGCGGCAAAATATTTACTAATTGGTACCAAAAAAACACAGCTTCTTGCAGATATATTAATTTCTTCTCCCATCATCCAAAAAGTCAAAAAATAGCAATAATATCCAATCTATTTGATAGGGCAATATTATTGTCGGATCCTCGTTTCCACTGTGAGAATGTTGAAAAGGCGAAAAAAATCTTAATGGCTAATGATTATCCTCCCGATTTTATCGAGAAATTTAGCAAAAAGCGAATTGCACGTAATTTGGGCATCTCAAGGGCCGCATTGAGAGGCACAGACACGAGCAATATTGACACTTCCAATTGCAATAGTAATAATAATTTACACTCGGGAAAAGGCTATGGTGTGTTCCCTTACTACGAAGGGTTCAATGATAAATTAAGGTCCGTGTTTAAAAATAATGACGTGAGGTTAGTTAATAATGTTACCAATAAATTTAACAAATTTATAAAACTTGGTAAAGACCCTACTGCGGTGGGTGACACACGGAACGTGGTTTATAAAATCGATTGCTCCGATTGCGAATCAACATATATCGGAGAAACGTATCGGCCTTTAAAAACTAGGCAATACGAACATAAGAGGTATATAGAGAAAAGGGATTTGAATTCCCCTCTTGCAGTACATGCGTTGGAGACGGGTCATAGTTTTGATTTTAACAATATGAAAATAATTGACAGAGAGCAGTCTATTTTCCGTAGACGGTTCTCGGAGATGCTCCATATACAGTTTTTCGATGGCACGCTTAATAGGGCTGAGGACACGTGCTTCCTCAAAGCCAGTTACAAGAACGTTATTTCAAATCTAAAAGTTAGTCCTAATAAACATTAATTGTCGAGTATTGTGATTGCGGAGGCTCGGTAGCGAGCAGAGAGTACCAGGAGTTTAGGACGCGGAGAGAGGTGGCTCACCGCTTCGCGCTCTCTTCAGTTCAGCCAACACGTGTTCAATGGTGATTGGCTGGCGGGCCGGAGCGGCACATCCCAAGTGGGAGGTCGGAGAACCGGGTTGCCGGGGCAACGGCCTAACCATACTGTACTATATAGTGATACAGTCATGGTAGGGGCGTCGCGTGCGGAGCAGCGCGGGCTCTCCGATCTACTGCATGAATAACAACTCGTGCCACCTCTGTTGTGCTATGTGTTCTGGATACACTTAGCGAGCCCTGCGGCTTTCGTGGCTACAATATTCGCCTTATTTTTGCATTTTATACACGTTTTAATTGTATTAGTATCCAGTTTGACGGATGTATTGCAACATATATATAAGATCGATTTTAGCTGTAAGCTTAGTTGACTTTTGTCCTTGGCCGGTGCCACATTACCATCGAGTGGCACCGGTCGCGTTTATTACTTTTGTTAAAAGTTTTTCGAGCGTCATTCTTTGTAAGTTGCTTAATTTTTGTAACGGATTTTGTAACGTTTATTAAATTCTTTTGTAATTTCTTTAAATTTGCGAATTGTAATTTTTAGCGCCGTCTGCGGTTTTCACGTCGTCGATGTAGCGCGCGACTCATTTTTTTTTTTAAAACTTGGTAATTTATAGTAATTTAGTTATTGTAATTTCTATTGTAAAACTTTAATAATAAAATTTAATATTTTGCTTAGCCACTGATGAGGGGGTAAAATTACCCCGAAACGTCTGGCGTAGTATAAACATTTTAGCTCGAAGAGACGCATTTTATTATCCTTTCAATCTACCATCATCGAGCGATAGAGTCAGTTTCAAACTAAGACATTTTTTATCTGTAGTATATTATTTGATCTGTAGGAGACAACATTTTTCAAAAATATGCCCGCAAGTGCTTGTAATTTCTTTTAAAATGTGTATTCTCGTGGGAATTATTTTTTATATAGAGACAACAAAAACAGAATACAATTTTAATTTTAGATTGCATCGATGCAATGAAAAGTTATGCCCAAAATTTCCTATGTGCGTTCATCGTGAGTGACGCCCCCCCCCCTATTGTACACATGCAAATCATTTACTACCTATTAAATACCTTGTGTCAACAGAAATGACCGAAAATGGAAACTTTTTTTGCGTTCTAATGAGACGCGTTTTCGAATCTTTCTAAGCAATTTTTTTAGAATAAACTTGACGAACGACGTTATACCTTCATACAAGATATTTTCAAGCTTTTAAACATACATTGACTGTCTGAATTAAACTAAAAAAGAAATCTAGTTAATCACTTGAAAAGTGATATTTAAAATGTGCTCTACTGAAAATTTAAAAAAAAAGAGAAAATGATCAATATTTTTATAACCCGTGCATTTATAACTTTAAATAGTTGTTGATTCGATAAAACGTTTAGAAACTAATTGAAATACATAAGTTCTCTATTTAGTATCCGATTTAAGCAGTACAATCAATGCAATGATTTAAAGTTTATGTTTACAGACAAAATAAAAATTCTTAGAGCTTACTCTAAAATTCAACTTTAATTTTCAAACTTCGACAACTCTTATGTAGTCGAAATTATAAATGCTGTATTCTATACAGTTATTTAATTATGGAAATTAAAGATCTTGATAACCCTTATATAGACAAAATACTAGTAGCTTTACTGCATACTCTTAAGACGTGTTGATATTCTAATCGTCAGATCAACAAATAATATATCTTCTTTCCTCTTGTGAATAAGTGATCGAACACAAATACTGGAAGAATATGTGATACTTATAGATCAAGTTGGAAAACAAATAATTATGTTAGGATGAATGTCTTCTTTTACCTATTCAATGAGTTAATCACAATCACTCAAATCATGATGCTTATACATCAAGCTAAAAAATCCGAAACTCTCATGTATGAAAATATGAACGTGTAACGATCTTCGCGTTAAGGGTCTGTTGGACAGATTACCATTTCTTTAGTGTCACTTCTCCTTCGATTATCTATACCTTCGATTTGACATAAATTCTCATTTTAATTTTAAGAAAAGAAAGTTATGATATCAATAAATAAATTGGCAAGTTTTTTGTTATAAAAAGTAATTGTTTTCAAATAAATAAATAACCGATTAAATTGAGGAAGGATTATAAATATATGTGTTCATATAAACACTCAATCAAATTGCAGCATGTGAAAAGGTGGATAGCCTGTGAAAAGGTACAGTCGGGTACAATTAAAACTTTGAATAATTGCGACTGCTGCCACGTTCTGTACATGTAATAGAATGGTATGATGTTCTTACATGACATTATCACATGACAAATGTGCCCATAATATGTAGTAATATCATGTTTGTCTAAAATTATTATGTAATTTAACAAGATTGTTTCGCATCATGAAAACTTTTTCATTTATTTATGGAAGCTACGAGCGGATGTACAATCTACTCTACTTAGTAATTCAGTAAATGTATTGCTATCCTTATTTCATTCAAAATCTATGTCCAGGACGATTATATACAATTATAGCTCTAGCTATTCATAAGAATCCCTTTCGACGAACAGCCTGAGAGTCTACCTCCCAGGAGACGATAGGAAAAGTTATAACCTATTCATATACACTTAAACAACTTAGAAACTTTCATGCATGAGCGATGCATATTCTTGACACTTCACTAGCTTCTCACAATAGAAAATAATTTTTTCCTTATATAAACTGAATATTCTCTGAACCAAGAAAATAAAACACTTTTACTATCTATTCATAAGAATTCTTTTTGACGTACAGCCTCAGAGTCTATCTCCCAGGAGACGTTAGGAAAAGTTAACATAAGCACTTCCACAATTGTAGAAACTTTCTTGCGTGGAAGATTGAATATAATCGTAACACTCAACCAACTTGTCACATCACAAGAAAATTATATAAACAGGAAATTCTGTATAAATTTTCTTTGATTCTTGAACCATAAAAATACAACACTTTCACTAGCTTCTCATCAGGATCCCTTTCGACGAATAGCCTGAGAGTCTACCTTCCAGGAGACGATAGGAAAAGTTATGAATTATTCATATACACTTAAACAACTTAGAAACTTTCATGCATGAGCGATGCATATTCTTGACACTTCACTAGCTTCTCACAATACAAGACAATTTTTTCCTTATATAAACTGAATATTCTCTGAACCAAGAAAATAAAACACTTTTACTATCTATTCATAAGAATTCTTTTCGACGTACAGCCTCAGAGTCTATCTCCCAGGAGACGATAGGAAAAGTTAACATAAGCATTTCCACAATTGTAGAAACTTTCTTGCGTGGAGGATTAAATATAATCGTAACAATCAACCAACTTGTCACATCACAAGAAAATTATATTTTCTTTGATTCTTGGACGATGAAAATACAACACTTTCACTAGCGTCTCATCAGGATCCCTTTCGACGAATAGCCTGAGAGTCTACCTCCCAGGAGACGATAGGAAAAGTTATGAATTATTCATATACACTTAAACAACTTAGAAACTTTCATGCATGAGCGATGCATATTCTTGACACTTCACTAGCTTCTCACAATACAAGACAATTTTTTCCTTATACTGAATATTCTCTATGTTAAAACTTTCTTCGATTCTTGAACCAAGAAAATAAAACACTACTAGCTATTTGTAAGGATCCCTTTCGATGTATAGCCTGAGAGTCTATCTCCCAGGAGACGATAGGAAAATTTAATAATTGTTCATAAGCACTTCCACAATTGTAGAAACTTTCTTGCGTGGAAGATTGAATATAATCCTAACACTTAACCAACTTGTCACATCACAAGAAAATTATATAAACTGGAAATTCTGTATAAATTTTCTTTGATTCTTGGATGATGAAAATACAACACTTTCATACAACATTTCAGATACAGTTATGGTAGGGGCGTCGCGTGCGGAGCGGCGCGGGCTCTCCGCTCTACTACATGAATAACAGTTCGTGTCACCTCTGTTGTGTTATGTGTTCCGGATACACTTAGCGAGCTCTGAGGCTTTCGTGGCTACGATATTCGCTTAATTTTTGCATTGTATACACATTTAAATGTATTAGAATCCTTCTTGACGGATGTATTGCAACATATATATAGAATCGATTTTTGCCGTAATCTTAGTTGACTTCTGTCCTTGGCCGGTGCCACATTACCACCGAGTGGCACCGGTCGCGTTTATTCCTTTTGTAAAAAAGTTTTTTTCGAGCGTCACACTTTGTAAGTTAAAAATTTTTGTAGCGATCATTGTATCAATTTTTTTTTTTGTAACGATTATATTTTTCTAGTAAATTTAATTTAAATTTTGCGTATTGTAATTTTTAGCGCCGTCTGCGTTTTCTTGGGTCGTCGATGTAGTTCACGACTCATTGTTTTGGAATTTTGGTAATTGAACTTGTTTTAGTTTTTGTATATTCTATTTGTTTTTTGTAAAAAATTTTAATACTAATTTCTTAGCCACTGATGAGGGGGTATATTACCCCGAAACGTCTGGCATAAATATAACCATTTTGGCTCGAAGAGACGCATTCTTATTAACCTTCCAATACAACACTTTCACTAGCTTCTCATCAGGATCCCTTTCGACGAATAGCCTGAGAGTCTACCTCCCAGGAGACGATGGAAAAAATTACACATCCACTTCAAGAATGTAGAAACTTGCTTGAAAGGTGAACCCAGGAGACGATAGAAAAAGTTACATATTCACTTCAACAACGTAAACTTTGTTGAAAGATGAATCATTAAATACTTTACACTTCACTATCTTGTCACATCACAAGAAAATGCATCCTGATAGTTGTATGCCTTTCAATCCAATAAAACCTGAAAAATAAAAGAGAACATTTTAACAAAGAATCAGTGCACAAAATCTTTCATTATATTATGTAAGATTTATAAAAAAAGTAAAACTAAATACTTATCTAATTCTAGCCTATTAGTCATGTCTTAATTAATATCCGTATTGTTTTCAAAATAATAAATCACTTCACTAGTTATTTATTGTAACATCATAAAACATATCAAGTATATATATTCTTTAACACTACATGTGTATTGTTTAAAAATAAAATCTTAAATTATTAAAATGTAAATACACTTAGTGTCTGCTTGTCTGCACACATAAACTGTATATGCAATTACAATTACTTGATTCCGATTGCTGGTCTAAACTTAATTGATATGCCAGCTATTTACTAGTCTGGTAATAAATAGAATCAGTGAGGCCGATAGAATATTTCAATATATTCACACACAGAAATCTTTTTGTTTGCAATATCTTACTTAATGACTCTAATTATATTGCGATAAGAAATTATGCAAAAATAAAAAACTTACGCTTACTCTATTCCAATTGCTGGTCTAAATTTAATAGATATGCCAGCTATTTTCCTAGTTTGTTAATAAACACAAACAATGAGGCTGATAAAAACAGGAACTTTTTTGTTTTCCAGTATTTGCTCCAAGCATATAACCTCACATGAACCAATTAAAAAACCAATTAAAAAACCAATGAAAAAACATTTAAACAAAGAATAAGTTCATAAAATTCTATATATATATATAATATATTTAAATGTGATATAAAACTAATACTTATCTGATTGTGTTCTCGTGTAATTCATTTTTTCCATAACCGTGTAAAAACAAAAATATTAATTATATTTGACACTTTTTTTAAAATCTATATTTATGTTATTATTTAACAATATTTAGCAATATATATATATATATATACAGAAACAGCAAAAGAAATTCATGTTGATAAAAAATAACACTGTGTATGAAAACATCGTCTGTCGTCTGCGGAAAAATAACGTATACTGAAGTATATCTATATAGCCCAGAATGACGTAGATACTACGTCACCGGATATCCGTCGAATAATTGTTCTCCCGTGAGGAGAATTGAGGAGTCCGAACTTTCACTTTACAATATCATTCGATAGAAGCAATTTCACAAAATATGGCCCTGATGTGATTTTATTACTTTCGTCGCAAGCTTTCATTTAAGCGCTCGTACGTAAGAAACGAAGCAGTCAATACGAAGAAAACCGTACGTCAAGGTTCCAACAGGGCAAGTTCAAAGTATAATAGGGTCTGGCTTGCGCCCGACGGCGGCGTACGTACTAAAGTACCTTATACTTGCCATCGTGGCGCTACCGCGCCCCTTGATTCTATAAAATACTCAAATAATGTCGGAAAACGCGTTTTATCGCAAGCTAACTTTTCAGCATTTTCCATAGCCACTTTGTACTTTTCAGGCCATTTTAAATATTTGGATTTCTACCACGGCTATAATTACTAAATTTCATGTATATGTATACATGTATCTACACACTCACACACACACACACACATACATACACACACACACGCACGCACACGCACGCACACGCACACACACTCACACACACATTTATTATTCTAAAATTGTAAACCTTTGATAAACTGTTGTAATATTTTACTATATAATTTTTACTAATATTTTAGGCAATCGTTAAAAACGCGAAAAAAAAGTGTATAAGAAGTGTAAATAAAAACACCACAAAAAAATCATCCTCAAAAGCACAAAATAGTAAAAAAAGTTTTATATCTCTGGCGTTAATGCCAGAAGATTTTATTTTAAGAGGATATCGTGTCATCGAGGAGGAATTATCCATAAAGTATTCGAAAGATAAGCAATTCAGTTCATTTTTAGAATATTATAAAAAACAGTGGTTACAGAAACCCAATATATTTTGCGTATACGGACTAAGATAAGGACTAGCAATAATCTTGAGTCCTATTACAGGACCATAAACAGTCTTCTACGCAAGAACCCGTCGTTGTCGGAGTTTTTCCGTACGTGATTTTTTAACCTCATAGAATATCTGTTCACATAACGTGAGTATAAAATTAACAAATTTGTTTCGTTCTCAGGTCAATTATTAGAAATTCAAGTGTCAGCTAGAGTCAGTTTTGTGCAACGACAAAACAGTAAAGACAACGATGATAGCTGCACAGCAAAAAAAAAACAAGACATGTTGCTCAAGAAGAAAAAATTGAAAAAGAGATAGACGAGCTGACATGAAAAGAAAATATAGAGGATGAAGATATTCAAAAGTTTCTAGATGAAGCCTCCTTTTTCCCCGAACAAAACGGCTTCAGCGGAGATGAAATGGGTAAAAATGTATGTATATTTTATTATAGTACAGTTATTTATGCACGTATTTATTTTATATTTAATATATGTATTAATTCACGTTTTAGATAATGACAATGAACTTGAAGCAAATACAGAAATGGATTATGAGATTATACAAACCGGGGAGTTAAAATTTATATTTAAAAAAAAGGGTATAAAGGCATTCACTGTGCAGGCAGGCACTGTGTAGCTGAAAAAAAGTTGTACATATAGAAATGTACAAAATTTCCCTCTATTATTTTTATGTGAAATGCTTAAAATTAGAGTTATGGAAAATTAACCTTTTTTTGAAAATGTATAAAATGCTCACATGTTTTTTGTATATATAAGATGTAGCCTAAATTTATTATATCACGATATTAACATGGGTATATAGTTTATAAAAAAGAATTTGGATTTATTCGAGCTAATTTCGCAGAGATAATCGTGGCCATTTGAAAATTTTCTCTAATAAAAATGAGTTTTTGTGCTTTACAATAGGTTGAATTGTATAATTATTGCAGCCAAAAGTTGTATTTTTGAAATATCTACAAATTTTGTCTACTATACTATATAAACTATAATATATAAAACGTATACCTGGAAAGTTTATTGGGAAAAATAATTATTTCAATGTTAAAATTCGATTTTGGATTGTTTACTTCAATTTTGAGCATTTTCGATTAACGTGTCTAAAGTTTCTAAAGTTATTAAATAACGAAAATTCCTAAATTTCGAAAGCCTTTATAATCATCAGAAACAATAGAAATTGATCAGAATCCTTTTGGAAAAGGTTTACAATTTGCAATCAGTAGTATAACTTGATTATGAATAGGTAACGATAACTTATTATTTTATTTCACCTTCTATATACTATTATCACACAGCATGATGTACCCGTACCACCAAGTATGCTTTATTGCATGTATATTTGAGTATCAAAAACAAATGAAGTTATGCTGGATAGTTTCTGTAAGTATAGCTGAGTTTATTTGTATGATTTACATCAGAAAATTTAAATGCATTTTACTCGGATTTAATTTTTTCATGATTTTTTTTTACTTGCCGCAGGTTTTCACAGCAATGGGTGGACCAAATGGGTTCAAATTTTGGAGAAACCTTTGGAATAGGTTTCCTCACAAACTAAGCGGAACAGAATTTGAAATAGATAAGTTCAAAGTGAATGTTACGTATGTTTACATATGTAACATTCACTATAATTACTAATATTGTCAATATATGTGTGATTAATTATATTAATTTTGTGTTTTTCAGGAATCTGCTCCGCTTAGTCTGAGACCAGACTTATGGGGGAGATAAACCACTTGGATTCATGAAGATTGATGGTACGGATCCTGAAAATTCTTGCGGCAAGTAAATAAAAATGATGAAAGTTATAATTTTTGGTAAGTAAATACCTTTAATTGTTTTTAAATATTACACTCACTTAATGCATATTTTTTATGCATAAAAGTGATGTGTAATACTTATATTTCAAAGGAAAAATATAATTTTTAATGTACCTATATATGTTAATTTTTTACAGCACTAATGGTTTTTATTTTTTTTTTTTCAGGTTTTAACCCTGTCATAACCCCTTAAGTTAGGCGATGCAGAATAGACGAGATCATGAATTGCTCTGCATGTAAGGAAATTATATCGACGTACCATTTGATGTTATTGATGTTGTACACGTAGTTGATTTCATTTGTTTAGACAGCATGCAAGTCGGAATCCCGGTTTCCTTACTGCTCTACTAAAATCGGATGTTAAAATGATTCGGCGGTAAGAACATTTTTGTATTAATTTTGTCGCATTTTATCTCGCCTCTTCTACCAGACTAATCGCGAGGACAAAGTTAGTCTGTTCAAAATTCTTGTATTGAATTATTGAATTTTCGCAAGACAAATCGTACAGGCAAAACTAGTTTGTTGAATAGTCTCACATTTCCTCTCACAATTCATCTTGAATTTTCTGCGAGACCAATCACACAAACATAAGTAGTCTGCTGGAAAGTCTTGCATTTTATTTCGTATTTTTACGTGGTACGCAAGTTGTGTCTAAAAAACTATGGATCGTATCACCTGGAGTGCGTAATCGGCGACCCTGTTTAACTAGACGCCTTCCAGGCACCTGATGCACAAGTTCTGTTGAAAAAGTACGGAGCGCACCAGCTGGAGTGCGTAATCGACGACCCTGTTTAACTAGACGCCTTTCCGACAGCTGGTGCGCACGTTCTGTTGAAAAACTACGGAGCGCACTACCTGGAGTGCGTAATCGGCGACTTTATTTAATTAGACGCCTTTCCAGCACCTGATGCACAAGTTCTATTGAAAAACTACGGAGCGCACCACCTGGAGTGCGTAATCGCGACCCTGTTTAACTAGACGCCTTCCCGGCACCTGGTGTGCAAATTCTGTTAAAAAACTACGGAGCGCACCTCCTGGATTGTGTAATCGGCGATCCTGTTGAACTAGACGCCTTCCCGGCACATGGTGCGCAAGTTCTGTTGACAAGCTATGTAGCGTACGACCTAGACTCCATAAGCGGGCTCTCTTCGTACTTAGACGCCCCATTGATACGTAGTGGTCGAGTTTAGTATAGAACGCGTTTCATCTAGCCTCCACTTATAAGAATCGCTCAGCGCACTATGTTCTATTCTTCTTGTCGGTATAGGTATACTTATGTACATACAAAGTGCGTTCTATATTTATATTTATTTGTTTATATTCGTAGCCGACCATTCTAACCTACTCAAAAACGGCTTATTTAATCATGATTTTCTCAAAATCTAGCCATTTTCCAGAGTTGTGCCCAGCAAGTCTTTTGTTCAGGAGACTATCAACTACAACTTATTAAAGTTGCAGCCGATTTGACCGGGACCTCATTTCCTATCATTTTGTGCGGGGGTCCTTTACACTTTTTTGAACGTCAATTCTAGACACTTTTCCCGACGTTCGCGTCTATCCCTCCGGGGCCTCCACTGATTTTTGGATCTGTTAAATTCTTACGTAGAACCTCGACGCTAACACTATGATCGGGGGAGCGCGCAACACGAAAAACACTTAACGCGTTTGACCGTACTTCAAAATTCAGCGCGATCGGGAAAAAACCAACGCATCTGACATTCGCAACGGGACGGTAATTAAATTAAATGATGCAGAACGATATGTGTTTATTTAAATTTACTTGAATCATTACCTTCAATTCAGTTGACCTTGGCAGCTGGGCTAGACGGCACATTCTAAGATAATGCAGGAATGAACGTAAGATGTAAAAGTGGAGATAATTTCGGAAAATAGCGGCGCAGTCCAGGGATGGCGAATAAGCAGGCGAAGAAAATGATACTAATAATAGATAAATGGTACTCTAGGACTTTATTCAAAAACATTAATTTACGAGATGCAAAGCCACGCAGGCGTCTATGACTATTTGAACGGAAAATGAAAATAAACTCAAAGAAACGTGCACTCGGCTCGATGGCTCAAGATGCTCTGCCGGAGGGCGCGCAATTATGCATGGGAGAGAGCGCATCACTCTCTCTCCCACTAATTATTCTCACCTCTCCCCCACCCCTCTCCTCGCTTCATTAGCTACTTCGCTTTCTCTTGCACTCATGAACTTTGGGTGAAGTCCGACGGCGCATGGGAGGGCGAAGCGCTTGGTCAGCGTTTCGAGGGCTGGAGGAGAAGTACCGCTATCGCTTATCTTTGTGCGACTTGATGACGGTCCGGCGCATACTTTTGCACTTCTCTAATTGCCCAGGCGTTATGCGACGTTGCCGATTCGGTCGTTCGGCATCGGCACGTAACAATTATATTATGGTATATGGTATATTATATTATAATATATTATTATAGTATATTATAGTATATTATATTATAGTATATTATATTATATTATAGTATATTATATTTAGTATAGATTATATTATAGTATAGTCTATTGTATTATAGTATATTATATTATATTATATCAAAATAAAATCAATCTATAAATGAGGAGTTCAGGCAAGCTGACCATCCTCGGCAGAAGTTATCGAGCGACTGCGCTTTTGCTCTCTCTCGCAGCCACTACATCTGGGCTAGAGCTACAATAGCGCTAGTCGCACATTAGCTAAACTATACATCCCACTGTTACAGACTAGATGCAGCTAGATGTACAGCGCTGCATCTAGTCCCATCTCTTGCGCTCTCTCCCCCACCCCAAGAAGGGCTAAAAATTTTTGTTATAATGAGAATCAGCGCGCAAAAATCAGTCGATACCGTCAACTTTGGTATTCATACGTTAATATTTAAACAAGTAAACAGGTGCATATTTCGACAAAAACTGCTCAACTTTGGAGTTCATTTAAGGTACCTTCCACTGCTTTTATGACTTTGTAATTTTGTCATGGCCTTCTTAAACTCATGGAGAAACGATTCCAGAAAGAATTTCCCTAAAAAAATGTTTAGAATAGGGTTAAAATTCCTTCA
>JACCIB010001551.1:0-29192 GCA_018906965.1 Philotrypesis tridentata | reverse complement strand
GTTGGCGTGGTGACATGCTTCACTCCATATTCCTCCAGAGTATCCCTCAAAGTCTTATTAATAAATTCTTTCCCATTATCTGTCAGCAGGTGGTCCGGTGTTTCCCACCGCACTAAAATTAACTCCTCAAATGCTTTAGCCACCGCCTGACCAGTAGCTTTCCGCACAGGCTTAACTTCAATCCACCTGGTAAACAACTCCTGGAACACTCATAAGATATTTATTCTGACTCTTGCTTAATGGAAATTCCATAAGATCTGCCGCCACCACCGCCCATGGGCGTTCCACTATACGATTACCCATAAGACCCATAGGTCCGGATTGCACCGATTTGTATTTCTGACAAACTTCAACATCCTTGCACAAATTTCCGGATTTCATACCACATACCTGGCCAGTAATACTCTCTAGCCACTCTATCATAGGTTTTCTCAAATCCCAAATGGCCAGCAGTAAAATTACAATGTGCCTCCACCAATACTTCCTGTTTAAAATCACAGGGTACTACTAACCTCCAGCTTTCTTCTGGAAAACTAATAGGATCTAACAATGGATCATTCCTGAATTTGTATAGAAGTCCATTATCCACTTTCCAGGATGAAAATTTCATTGGAGTCTCTTCCACCTCTTTCATTCTCTGAATGTACCATTCATCTTTGATATCCTCTCTAACCAATTTCATTTCCTCTATGTTAAAACCTCTAGAAAGTACATCGGGAACATGATGAAGAGCTCCCTTTTTGTGAATTATCTCGAAGTCCCACTGCTGCAGTTCCAAAGCCCATCTGGCCAATCTACCAGTTGGATCCTTTAAATTTTGCAACCACCTTAGAGCACTGTGGTCTGTCACCACCTTAAATGGATAAACCCTCCACATATGGCCTCAATTTCTTTATTGCCCATATCGTGGATAAGCACTCTTTCTCGGTAGTAGTGTAGTTCCTCTCTGCAGATGACAGTACTCTACTGAGATACACTATTGGGTGCTCTCCATCCTCCAATTCTTGGGTCAAAACGGTCCCAATCGCGAAATTCGAGGCATCACACTGGATCGTGAATGTTTTAGAGAAATCTGGACGAGCTAACACCGGAGCATTAGTTAACGCTAACTTTAAGTCCTCAAAAGCCTGCTGCTGCTCATCGCTCCAACTCCATTCCTTCAAGTTTTTAACATTTTTCAATAACGGCACCTTCATCTCCGCGTCATGCTCCAGAAAACGACTATACCAGCCAATCATACCCAAGAATCTCTTAAGCTGAGTCTTGTCTTTTGGCGCCGGATAATCCATAATCGGAGCAATCCTTTCAGGATCTGGCCTGAGGCCATTTCTGTCCAACAAATATCCCAAATAACGGACTCTAGAACAGCCGAATTCACATTTCTTTCTATTCACCGTCAATCCAGCTTCCGTAATCTTTTCCAATACTAATTCCAACCATTTAAATGTTCCTCAAAGTTGTCCGCTACCACTATCACATCATCCAAATATCCAAAGATGTGTGGTTCAAATTCCGGACCAAACAAAGAGTCAACCAGACGCTGAAAAGTGGCCGGAGCATTGGAAAGCCCAAATGGGAGACGTGTAAATTGCCATAATCCACTACCCGGCATTGCAAATGCTGTATATCTCTTGCTACTTTCCTCCATAGGCACTTGAAAATAGGCCTTCTTCAGATCAATCTTTGAAATATACCTTGCATGCCTCAATTTATCCAATATTCCATCAATTGAAGGTAGTGGATAAGCATCTTTCTTGGTCAATTTATTGACATCTCGATAATCTATACAAAAACGCACCTCAACTTTTTCTTTAAACACAATTACTGGAGCACTACTGAAATCACTATCCGATTTCTCAATAACTCCAGCTTTTAACATTTCCTCAATTTCTTTGATTCCAGCATTCCATCGCCTCGGAGACCACCTCCTAAATTTATGTTTAATAGGAGCATCCCCTAAATACACAATTTTACGCTCCGTTAGAGTAGTAGCATTCAACCGTGTAGGCGTATCCTCTGGTAAATATTTCTTCACAATCTTCAAAATCCTATCATGTTCCTCTACATTCAATTCCGATAAACCTGCACATTCCGCAATCAAAGAAGGTTTCCCATAATTACCATCTTGATCAAAAGAATGCCAAATTCCACCAGAAATTCTCCATAAATTTTCCTTATAATTCATTTGGATTTCCCAATCTCTACAAAAATCAATACCTAGAATCATATCATGGCCTGGCTCATCCATAACTATACATTCCAGAACCTTTGATACACCATCTATTTCTAGAGTAATTTTCATGCTCCCCTTTACAGGGATAATGTCTCCAGTTACTCCTCGTATGAATTTATTGCATTTACTCATCTTGGAAGGAAATCTCTCAGCTATATGTGACTTAATTAATTAATTAATGACTAATGCTACATACTCTTTTCCTCCAAAATTAACCGAAAGAAAATTTCTGTTTTCTCTAGTGGTAATTTCCGCACCTTGAACAATTAATTGAGATTTATTCTTCTTTTGCTTTAACTCATTTATCCTCTGATTTTCCATAAATTTGTCCACTTGCTTCTGAACATCTCGGAAAGAAGTTACCAACGGTTCGGAAGAACTATGATCATAATTTCTACACATCCTCTTCCTACCATCCTCCTGCCGATCTCGCGAATTATCGACAGGACTCGGCAACCGCCACCTTAAATCAAAATTAGGCTCCTCCACACTTTTCTGAAACCATCGCTTCGATGAAGTATTGTTCTTAGGAATAGCTCCTTTAGAAACATCCTTTACTATCTCCAACGACGGATCCTTCACTGAGCCTCCAGATGATTTTTCTACCAACAAATATTTACCATTAACTAGCCGGTTAATATTTTGATTCATAGCCTCGTCCTCTATAATCTGTTTTGGACGTGCTTCCCTCAAATATTCCGACCAGTTCATCAATTTCTTCCCTACCAATTTCGAGTTCTCACGCAACTCAATCGACGGCGCATCACTCAAAATTACATCTATTCCATTTGTACGAGTCTTAATATTCACATTATTACTACTCTTTTCTTTCTTCTTCTTAAACTGCTTCTTCTTCAAAATAGAACCAGTTCCTCTATTAACACTATTTTCATCACTACTTCCATTGCTCCCACGACTTGCTGTAGATTCTTCACACTTTCTCAGCATCCGTTGAAGCTTCTCACTATCCCTATCGACACTAGGCCTTCCAAGTTTCATCTCTCCACCAATTGCAATACCAGGAGAAACATTGCCTGATTGATTCGTCTTCATTTTAGATGAAAGCTTCTTCCCAATTTGTCCACTCCGTGAACCACCTAATTCATTAGAAGAAACAGATTCATGATTTCCTCTATTATCCTCTATAAAACCACTACCTCTATTATCTCCAATAAATCCTCCACTATTTCCAAAAGCAGTTCCTATGGCTTCGCCAAGGGCAGGGAACTGCGCTGAGCCCCCGCACTGCCATTTCCCAATCTGTTCAAAATGTCGCAGTCCGGACACTCTCTGACTGTGACTCCTGGTTTATTGCATAACTGGCAATAAATATCCGACATAACTCTCATCGGACATCCATTCGCTTTATGCCCCATTTGTTGACACTTATAACACTTGGTATCCGGACATTTATTGGCAAAATGACCTTCTTTCCCACAAGCGTAGCATTTCCTCGAACCTTGCTGCTTATTATCGCCTTGCTGACTCTGAAAATTGCTTCCACGCTGCGGATTACCACCATTTTGCCCCATCACATTCTGATTGCCGAAATTATTCCATATTCGAGGCTGCTGTTGTTGCTGCTGCTGCTGTACCTGTTGTGGATGTTGCTGCTGCTGCTGTACCTGTTGTGGATGTTGCTGCTGCATCTGACGCGGTGGCTGCTGTTGACGTTGGATATTCTGAACCTGTTGGTTAAAATTCTCCAAATTCGGATTTATTAACCCCTTTACTTTAGTTTGATCCTTTATTGTCGATTCACCAATATCCATATTCGACTCTTGAGCTTGACCAGAAACCGATTTCTTATTTTTACTCTTTCCCGGCTTCATAGTCATTTCCTCCATCGCCACTACCTTAGTCGGTTTCTTTTCCACCTCCTTCGGTATATAGCTTGCACCTGGATGTTTCATCTTTTCCTTCGCAGGTGGAGGTTCCCAATACTCGTTAATTTCTTTCTGCCGCTCATACTGTCGACCATATCTCTCTATGTCTTCCAACGAAGTGATCTTGAAATTTACCATAAAATCGCGGTATTCTGAACGTATTCGTTCATATGCCATACCTATTAATTCTACACGATTTGGGGGACTTTCCAAATGATCGACAATGTATTTAAAACAATCTATAAACGCGGTTATCTTCTCCGACGTTCCCTGCGTTCTCCGCAATAGATCATTATAAATATCTCTCTGACTGATCTCCCCAATGAATCGATTTCTAAATGCCAACAACAATTGCCTCCATGACAGCACTTCTTTCCTTTTAACTCTGTACCAATTCGCAGCTACCCCTGTAAATAGGCAAGCTGCAGCCGTTAACATTTTCTCGTCAGGTATATTCTCGCTGGCCTTACAATCCTCCAGCTGAGCCATAAAATTTTCTGCTGCAATTCTGTCCTCTGTTCCATGAAATTTCTGACACCAGTTCTGAAGGATTTTTACCAAATTTCCATGCCTAAATGCTCTATCATCACTTCCACCATAATCTCTAAAATCTCTATTTCGTCGAAAATCATCTTCTCCTCCATTAGATCCATCATGCCTGCTTCGGAAATCTTCCAATTCCTGATTATTTCCCGTATAATCAGGTAAATTATCCACAGGTTTCCTATTATTCGCTGATGTAAAATTACCTCCAACATCACCATAAACCAAGTAAGGTACAGAAAAGACCGTTGAAGTATTCGCCACACTCATTGCCGTTGTCTTCAACGGTATATTCCGGACACCTCCTATTGCTCCCGAATAAAAATCTGCCGTACCAGGTATTACCGAAATCCCTCTATCTCTGTGTGAAGTTTTTCCTTTTCCTTCCGGCGTTATCACGTATTGACTTTCCTCGACCACAATTTTCTTCTTAAAACTATTCGTCCTAGGAATCGCTCCCGTGTTTGACGTCGATGAATTCACAGGCGCCGATAGAGGTTCTCTAAACACATACTGGTCTCTAGTAGAAGGTCCGGAATAATACACATCTAACCCCGGCAAGGTCGTTGCTACCGTTGCTTCACATGTTACTGTAGTTAGGCTCGTAGTCGTTGCCGTGACCTCTATTGTTGACACTACCACCGGTAGATCTATTTCCACACGGTCTTCTATCGCCATTTCCAACACTGGCTTTAATAATTGTTCGTTCGGCGACAAACTTTCATTTTCATCGATCTCAGCATACCACGGCACATCTTCATAACCATCAATTAGTAATTGAGCTCGAAAAAGCCTCTCTGCCAGTTCTCTAGCAGACCCCAACGTGCTCAACTTCCTCTTTTCCAATTCCTCTATAATCGTTGACAACTCTGCCGTAATCAGTGCTCGCATACGTGCACGAAGATCCCTGTTCTTCAACAATCTTCTCATCACCAATCTATATTCTTCCTCCATTGTAGACATTTTACCGCAATTCCTCCACTTATTCCGCCAAAAACCACAAAAGAAAATTTGGGGAAATAATTAAAATAAAAGACCCTACCTACACACACACGCCTACAGGGAAATGTATAGAATTCAATAAAAACAAATTAAAATAAAAAGAAAAAACCTGTACCCGTGCACTACCGTGCAATATCTCTGAAAATTAAATGAAAATCCTCCACAGAACAAAATATCTTCCTGTAAGGAGAAAAAGAAAATTCCACTACACGAGTACTTCAATGATATCTTCCTGAAAAATAAAATTTTCCACTACACTGGGGAAAAAAACTCCCGTATATGGATATCTTCCTGAAAAATAAAAACCACAACACTTCCCTGAAAGAAAAATCCTCCACACGCAATAAAAAATATATTCATAAATATCACATATAATAATAAGATAATAATATTCAATGCGTGTGGTGTGTGTGTGTGCAACAATAACGGGTGGGCCCTCCCAAATAAATTTGCGTAGGAAGAAAAAAAAATTTTTCCGCCAATGCAAAACTCCAAAATAATTAAAGGAAAAACCACAAAAATACCACAACCATAAAACAAAAAATCCTGCCTAAAATTCAAACCCTATTGCTACCACGCAGAGACTTGGGAAAAAAAATTCAACCGACGCGACGCGTCCAAAATGGCGGCAAGTACCGTTGCCGTTACCATTAACCACCAAGTCCTTCAAAATGTCGCCGAAAATTCAAAAATTCCCTCCAAGTTCACAAAAATCGCTGCTGTAAAAAAAAAATTCCGCTAAAATAGCCGCACGATGGGCGCCATTTGTAACGTGGAATTTGCCTCGCCCGCTCGAGGATTCCAGTTAGTGTACAAAAATATTTGGTTTCACGGCTGCTTCTCACTCTCGGAGTCCAGAGTTCTGAAAAACGGAAAACGGGTACACGCAGGGAAATTTCGGTAGCAATAAGGCTGGTAAAATGAATAATAACACAAAGAGAATTAGAATTAACACATAAAACAAATATATTGTAATCTTAGAATTAGAATTAACACATAAAACAAATATATTGTAATCTTCCTATTACGAATTAATATAGGCAAACATATCAATTCTGATTTTAAATACCACATGGGCCAGCGGCCGAATAACTAAGTCCACGATAGCTGGTTCGGGAGTTGCTAAAACAAGAAAAGGGCCGCGAAAATCCTCTACGATGATGCTATGTTTATAATTCAAAAAGGGAATAATAAAGGTGAGATCCGCCTCCTGCTGAAAACGTGGAAAGATTCGCGGAGCTGAAACGGGGAAAATTTCCTCTACCTAACACTTCTTCTAATCCCCCCCAATTACCAGAATAAAATATATCCAAATTAATATTCAAGAAACCTCACCAATATTCCTTCCGAAATCTACAAGCTGATCCTCCACAAATCCTCCAACAAAAATCCAAACCAAAAACGACTGCAACGGCCACGAGGCTGGATTAGAATATGGCGTCACCGACTGGCGAACACAAGATCGGAGGGAAAAAAAATCCAAGGTTGTTACCGGTACAAAATCCAGGAACAGAGTGAACGAGGACGACGCTCCGCTCGGGAAAGAAGCCGCGATTTTCCCACCTCGCCTTCTTCCTCCCGGGAGCGTCGTCCTGGCTGGCAAATTTCTATTGGTCCTAGAAAATGGTCTAAATAGTCCATTGGCCTATTTAAATGCCACCACAAGCTATCTCTACATCACCTGATTTTCCCACGCCCCCTTTTCTATTCTTAATTTTCTCATTGGTCGAGAAAACAATTATCGCCCTCTATATCCTTGCGAATTTACATAATTGGCGCCCCCTTTATTGATAGAGATCAATCAATCAATATTGATCTCCATCAGGTAGCGTCCTCTATATAGAAACTAAACAGCCGCGCGAGTTTCAAAATCCACCAAACGAAATAAAAGAAACAATTGTAAAACAGCCTTAACATATCGTACTACACGATAATGGAAGCCGACCTTTACTTTACTATCTCACAATTCCCCTATACTCCTGAAAGAAAACCTCTATATCAAACATATATCGATCGCCCGGGAGCAGGCGCCCTCTCGATCAATCTTTAGCGGCCGATAACGGAGAGCGCTTTCCCTCTCCCTGCTACCGCGCGCGCCGCATGTTCTCTCTCTCGCACCACATGTGCGTCGCCTTCCCTCTCTCTCCTACTCACGCTCTCACTCACTCGCTCTCTCGCTCGCGCTCGCACTCATGCTCGCTCTCTCTCTCTCTCACACACATACACACACGCTCCCCTCTATACACAGCGGCGTGCATGTAACCGCGTGCGCGCGGCCGCCGTCTCGCTTCCGGCTGTACCCCCTCCCGAGCGCCAACGTGCTGCACAGGTGTGACTCGGGAGCTCACATCCTGCGCTCCGCACGCGGTCGGTTAGAGGCAACTCCTGCGAGCTCCACCGAGCGCTGGCTCCGCTCCATGGCCTGTCAGTCTGCCGAGAGTGAGTCAGCTGGCCGAAATAAATAATCACGACGCAGCAATATTTATTGCTACGTCGCAAAGTATACAAGGCCCTCTGTGATGCCAAGCCATATGGAGAAGATTTTTTCATCATCAAGAAGGAATGTGTTGGACACGTGCAGAAGAGAATGGGAACCAGACTGAGAAATCTGAAGAAAACTTTGGCTGGCCAAAAACTGTCTGATGGTGCAGGGATAGGTGGAAAGAACCGTCTGACAGCTCAAAGAATTGATAAACTTACAACATATTATGGCAATGCCATCCGAAGCCATCATCATTCTGTTGAAGAAATGTCCAATGCCATCTGGGCAACATTCCATCACAAATCTTCAACGGATCAAGAGCCGAGATACCACCTTTGTCCCGTGGGATCAGACAGTTGGTGTAAATGGCAAGCAGCCAAAGCCAAGGGACAACTGAAGAATTTCCAACATCGAGACACGATTCCTATGGCAATTATGGAGGCAATCAAGCCAATTTACAAGGACTTAACGCAAGCAGACCTGCTGGAGAGATGCATTGGAGGCTTCACCCAGAACAGCAACGAAAGCTTCAACCAGTCCATCTGGAAACTCGTCCCCAAGGAAACTTTCAGCAGCCTCACAGTCTTGGAGATTGGAATTTTCATTGCTGTTGCTTCCTTCAATGATGGCAAAGCTGGAGTACTTCAGGTGATGAAGAATTTCAATGTGCATCCGGGATCTTCTGCAGTAGACTGGGCCAAGAGTGCAGACGAACAACGGCTTTTCTGGTCAGACAAGAGAGCAATGGAATCTACACTAGAAGCCCGAAAAGCTAAGAGGAAAAGGAATAATCCGGATGATGATTCCTACTCAGCTGGGGCACACTAAACATTTACACAAATAACCCCTATACTTCTCACTCCTAACCAAACACTGAAACGAGCATTCACTACAAGCTTCATATCACTTGTCATCCAACATAGACAATACACACATTACAAAATAAAATGAAAATTTGGTCAGAGCAGAGCTGACAGTTTTCCAGTTTTCTTTTTTTTTCATAACCATGCACATTAGTGATAGTTTAGTCTGCTTGAATCTGCTGGCTTGCTGTTAGCTCAACAGCTGATCAGCTGTTCTCTGACCTACTTTTTATCAATCACATCTGGACAAAACCTTTTTAGCTTCTAGTGTTCATTTCTTCTGCTCTTTTGCTACATGGATGAGAAACAGCATTTGTAAGTATATTTTTAAATATTTAGAATTTATTATAAAATATTTATTAAGAATACGTTAACTCAAAGTATGTTGAATAATTTTTCACAAAAATTTAGCATACTTTGAGTTTGAATTATAAAAAAAATTTAAAAACTACTGAATTTAATATTTTAACCTTTTTTCACTTATTACATATTTTGTGTTTCAGAGGACATAAGCTTTCATAATGAAGGTTTTTTGAATACTTTTGGATTATATTTGGCCTAGACGTTGAAAATTATTTGTAAGTATACTTTATTTTATTAAATATTAAGTAAAACTTTAAATGCCATTTACTCAGAATTAGGTTTTTCATGATTTTTATTCACTTGCCGCAGGTTTTCTCAGGAACGGTTGAACCAATTGAGCTCAAATTTTAGAGAAACCTTCGGGATAGGTTTCCTCACAAACTGAACGTAGCAGAATTGGAAAAAATAAGTTAAAAGTGAATGTTACGTATGTTTACATATGTGTTTTTCAGAAATCCCTTCCGCTCAGTTTGTGACCAGACTTATAAGGAAGATTTTCCAGTCTGGTTCACCAGGATTGAAGGTACGGTTCCTTCAGAAACCTGCGGCAAGTAAAGAAAATTGATGAAAATCAGGACTTTTGGTAAGTAAATACCTTTAATTGTTTTTAAATGTTATACTCACTTTATGCATATTTTTTATGCATAAAAGTGATGTATAATACTTATATTTTAAATGAAAAATGTAGTTTTTAGAGCACCTACATATATTAATTTTTTACAGCTCTAATCATTTTTCTTTTTTTTTCAGGTTTTAACCCTGTCATAACCCCTTAAACAAATATAGATTAAAATAGATAAACATATACTAATACTGCGAAATAATAAATACAATACAAATAATAATAGTAAAAAGAAATTCTTTGGTCAGGCCTTTGAAGAAAATATCACAGCATAGTTCGGTACGAGTAATTATCATCACACTATTTATCACAGACTGAGATGTCATAGAACATAATGTTCAGTCGGATTATATTACTATTTTAACATAAATACAATTTACAATTTACACCACACTTATACATACAGATACTCGAGCTCGAATAGTAACTTACTCGAGTATTTGCTCGTCATAATACTATAATGTTACAATAGTGGTCGACGTTTACTAGGTAGCGTCTCAAGGCTACTTTGAACGAGGCGAGGGAAGGTAGGTTACGGAGGGTAGGTGGAAGGGAATTCCAGAAACGAGCCCCGTGAACCTGAAAAGCCTTAGCCCTAGCCTCGGTTCTCACTCCTGGAATGTGTAATTCTGGTGGAAGTAACCTACTAAAGAGCCTGAGCACGTGCTTTTTAAACATGGAGAAAAGGTACGCAGGCTCGCGCAACCTGGTAACCTTGTAAAGTAGGATACCTTCAAAATAGAGGCGGCGCGAATCAGTAAGCATCCAGCCCAAGCGTCTCCTGTAGGGGGAAATGTGGACATCCCTCCTTACTCCAAAAACACATCTTACACAGGAGTTGCTTAATCTCTGTATACGTCGTCTTAGTTCGTCCGACGCCTCAAGGTAAACCACAGTACAGAATCCAGGTGTGGTTGGACTAGTGACTCAACTAGTCTTCTACGCAAGGTCTCAGTGGTACTATCCCTGATGAACCGCAAGCTATACAGGGCTCTATTTACTTTTTTTGTAACGGAATCAACTTGCGGTTTCCACGTGAGTTTACTGTCTAAAGTAACACCAAGACTCACAACTGAATCCTCAAATGGGACGATCACTCCGTCCGGCAGCTCAAGTCCAAGCAAGTTCCAGAACTTGGTGTCACTTATATTCTTCGGTGAACCGAAGAAAATCGCCTTGGTCTCCCCGGAGTTGAGCCTCAGACCGGAGCTCCCCGCCCAGTCAGAGACCAGTCGTGCCGCTTCAGACAGCCGAGTCAAACCTTCCATAAATCTATCCTTCGTGGTATGAAGGTAGATCTGAAGGTCGTCAGCATAAAAAAGATGTTTGATCTGTGCACTGTCCAGTACGTTTTGCAGGTCATTAACGTACAAGCTGAAAAGTAGAGGCCCCAGGACAGAGCCCTGTGGCACTCCAAAGTTAGTCTCCAACCAATCCGAATTTCTGCTTTTACCTAGATCACAATCGACCGCACCGAGATCACTATCTGGGTGCGGCCTTGTAAATAGGATTTAACCCATCGAAGAGCCATCCTAGAGAAACCCAGAGAGAGATAGAGAGATAGAGATAGAGAGAGAGAGAGAGAGAGAGAGAGAGAGGGAGAGAGAGAGAGAGAGAGAGAGAGAGAGAGGGAGAGAGAGAGAGAGAGAGAGAGAGAGAGAGGGAGAGAGAGAGAGAGAGAGCACGTATATAATACAGTTTCCTGGCCCAGAACAAAAACCTGTGCAGCCGCTTCCGAAAGCTTAATGCAGCGCCGTGTATTATGTAGGGCATAGGTCGTAGTGCAAGTCACAATCACACGCGGTAATCGCAATTCTTTTCGTATCCACAGTTAATACAATTTTACAATAGACACAGAAAGCCGGAGTGATCTTAGCACTACCGAAGCTAAATCGAATCTTTTCGACGCGACGCGGGTAATCTCTTTCTCTCTCTCTCTCTCTCTCTCTCTCTCTCTCTCTCTCTCTCTCTCTTTCTCTCTCCCCACCACTCACTTTCTCGCGCTGTATCCAGCAAGCATCGGCTGTCACCTGAAATCACTCACATATATTAGTAATAAATAACTTTCTCGAGAGAATCCTCGCATGCGATCGTGATGATATGAGCACTCGTCACAATTTATTGAAAATTATTTTTTAATCTTCTTCATATTTTCAGTACGCATATTATTTAATTACATGTTAGATTTAGGGTCGCGCACAGAGCGTACATACGGAGACTAAAATACATTTAAATTTTAAACTAGATTTTAATGAAGGATTCACTATAATTTTTATTCCTCTTCTATACATGTATACATTTTTTGTCTCGCGTTTGGTTGTATTCTCGCCTCTTAAATGCCATGAATATTAAAAGGATAAATCTTATACGAGGGAATTGGTTATGTATCCCCACTTAGAAGGGGGGCTACGGTCTCTGGAGAAAGGATATGGGCCAAACTTTGGGTTTCTGGTGCTAAAAAAAGAAGTATTACTATATACTGCTATATAATGGAACCTTTTGGTGGATTTACGGAACGTTGTATTTTAAGAGGTTTTGCCAAAATAAACGGCTTAAAGAAATTTTATTTATAAAGCTACGAAAATTTTTCACTCAAGCAATCATATTTTTTATTTATTTTATTTACTTATTTATGTCTTCAGTTTGAAGGGTTGAACATTTCAAACTATTGATTCTACGTCTCATCAATCTATTACTATTCAGGCGTTTTTTACTGAAGTTTCTCTGCAGCCTGCATTCTGTGGCTCAAAATAAATGAAATTAAACGTTTGATGTTTCATTTTACTCCTCAAAACTGATAGTAAAATTTAAGGGAGTAGGCCTGAGTTAAACGTTGAAAATAACAGCTAAATTTATTAATCTGTGAAATAAGCCTACTTAACCTACGTAAATGTGGCTTTTTGTACTTGAAAAAAAAATATATATGTATGTGTGTATATACATATATATAGTATATATAGTATACTCTAAAATTAAACTTGAATTTTCAAACTTCGACAACTCTAATGTGGCCGAAATTATATGTGCTTTATTCTATACAGTTATTAAATTAAGTAAATTAAAGATCTTGATAACACTTATTTAGACAAAATACTAGCAGCTTCACTGCATGCTGTTAAGAGGTGTTGATAATAAAGTCATCAGATCAACAAATAATATATCTTCTTTCCCCTTGTGAATAAGTGATTGAAACACAAACACTGGAAGAATATATGATGCTTATAGATCAAGTTTGAAGACAAATAATTATGTTAGGACGCATGTCTTCGAACCTCGTAAACGAGTTATAGCACTCAAATCATGATGCTTATACCTTAAGCTAAATAATCCGAAACTCTCATGGATGAAAATATGAACGTGTAATACCATCTTCGTATTATCGTCTCCTTCGATTTTATCTATACCTTCGATTTTATAAAAATTCCCATTTTAATTTTAAGAAAAGAAAGTTATGATATCAATAAATGTTGTTATAAAAAGTAATCGTTTTGAAATAAATAAATAACCGTTTAAATTGAGGAAGGATTATAAATATGTATGTATTCTGTGACGGTGTCTGAGTACGTCTAAGCTGGTCGGCATATTAGCGTTTCGCAGTGCGACGCTGGCTCCGTGGTTAGAGCGCGTGCCTAGAGATCTCGAGGACGTGGGTTCAATTCCCCCCGTCGCTCAATTTTTGTGCGATTGTTAAATGAGTACGGCTCACCCCGTTACATGGCGCCCCACGTTGGGCGCCAATGTAACGTGGATTGTCCGCGTTAAATGTGGATTTCTTCTACTTGAATTCTCCGTGGGTTTTAGATAAAGGAGAACAGGGCTAATACATAAAACTATTAAATGAAACACACTTGATGTTCGGTAGAAGGCTATTGCGTGTATTGAACTCAAAGGATGTAATCGTATAAACAATAGATATATACACTGGTGCTTACTATGCACACAAAACCCGGATCGGGAGAGAGCTAATGATGCTAAACGCGCTGGTGAGAGTGAGAGAGAAAAGCTGGTACTTACAAATCAGCAAAGTACGCTCGCACGAAGATCGGTTGAAATGCGGTCTCGCTATGATTCAGCTTCCTATCCAATACCACACAACCGCAAGTGTACAATACACCTTATGCGCACCCGCGTAGATGCAATTTATACAACAATAAATAATTTAAATAGATCGGTGATGGTAAATAGACCCTCTCTTTCGCTCGAAATACAGCCTGCGCGCTCGATAGCTGAATCGAATCTCTCCCCTAGCCTAACGTGACGCCACGAGCTTCTCTCTCTCGCGTGCTCTCACCAGACGGCGCGTTCGTGAATGCATCAGCTTTCGAACAGCTCTAGTGCACGGGAACATCTGAAAACTCAACTCACATGCAAATATATAAGAACATAGGTATTACAATAAAATATGCATGCGGCGTGACGATACTCGTCACAATTCATATAAACACTCGACCAAAGCATGTGAAACGTAGATAGCCTGAACGGCAAATGGGGCGTTGCGTGCCCGGTTCCAAACATTCGCATAACATCGAGCCATTTCGGAATTATTCCAAGTTTCAATTGTTACCGATTGTACATGTGATAAAATCGTATTATGTTCTTATATGATATATTATCACACGATAAATGTGCTCATAATGTGTCATAATATCATGTGTTTGTCCAAATTTATCATGTAATATCACGGAATTGTCTGGCATCATGAAAAATCATAATATTTAAACTAATTAATGTCTATTATTTCCTTTTCCTGTTGTTATTTATAGAAGCAACAATCGAATGTACAATCTACTCTAGTTAGTAATTCAGAAAATAAGTTACTATTTCCTTATTTCATTAAATCTATAGCATATATGTCAAGGACGATCATCTACAATGAAATATGAGATTTAAATATTCTGTTCATATAAAAAATCGATCCCAGATTTTTTTTAATAAAACAGGAACAAATTCTAGCATGTAGAAAGCAATTTTTTTATGGAAAAGCTTGCCGTCCCGTCCTATCATAGACAATGATGGATGTGGTCATCAAATTATATCTTTCTTAAATAACTGATACTTCATTTAGAATGTGTTTCCTACAATTTTTCATCAATATTTGAAGAATCGAAATATAATTTTCTGATAATTCTAACGTCAAATTTTCATTATTCGTATGTATTTTTTCACAAAATTAAGTTACTATTTTCAAAAGATAACAGGAAGTTGATAAAAAATAATTTAAACTATTATAGTGTATTAAAAAATGGTATAAAGTCAATTTCTATTAGTGAAGCTAAAAATAATAAATTAATATTTATGCTGCTCATAGATTATTTTTAAATTTAAATGCATACTTAACTAAAAAATAGAATTCCTGCTATCATTTGAGGCCATTGTTTTCACAGTTTAACATAAATATTTTGTGTAGTAGCGATTATAGGATAATAGGAAGATAACTTAATTATAATTAAATATTTTGTCATCTAGTTGATTACACTGATATTTTGTAATTCATCGATTATCTATGATAGGACGGGACGGCAAGTTTTTCCATAAAAAAATTGCGTTCTACATGCTAGAATTTGTTCTTGTTTTATTAAAAAAAATCTGGTATCGATTTTTTATATGAACAGAATATTTAAATCTCATATTTCATTGTAGATGATCGTCCTTGACATATATGCTATAGATTTAATGAAATAAGGAAATAGTAACTTATTTTCCGAATTACTAACTAGAGTAGATTGTACATTCGCTTGTTGCTTCCATAAATAACAACAGGAAAAGGAAATAATAGACATTAATTAGTTTAAAAATTATGATTTTTCATGATGCGAGACAATTCCGTTATATTACATGATAAATTTGGACAAACACATGATATTATGACACATTATGAGCACATTTATCGTGTGATAATATATCATATAAGAACATAATACGATTTTATCACATGTACAATCGGTAACAATTGAAACTTGGAATAATTCCGAAATGTTATGCGAATGTTCGGAACCGGGCATGCAACGCCCCATTTGCCGTTCAGGCTATCTACGTTTCACATGCTTTGGTCGAGTGTTTATTTGAATACATACATATTTATAATCCTTCCTCAATTTAAACGGTTATTTATTTATTTCAAAACGATTACTTTTTATAACAACAAACTTGCCAATTTATTTATTGATATCATAACTTTCTTTTCTTAAAATTAAAATGGGAATTTTTATAAAATCGAAGGTATAGATAAAATCGATGGAGACGATAATGCGAAGATGGTATTACACGTTCATATTTTCATCCATAAGAGTTTCGGATTATTTAGCTTAAAGTATAAGCATCATGATTTAAGTGCTGGTGATTAACTCATTTACGAGGTTCGAAGACATGCGTCCTAACATAATTATTTGTCTTCAAACTTGATCTATAAGCATCATATTTTCTTCCAGTGTTTGTGTTTCAATCACTTATTCACAAGGGGAAAGAAGATATATTATTTGTTGATCTGATGACTTTATTATCAACACCTCTTAACAGCATGCAATGAAGCTGCTAGTATTTTGTCTAAATAAGTGTTATCAAGATCTTTAATTTACTTAATTTAATAACTGTATAGGATAAAGCACATATAATTTCGGCCACATTAGAGTTGTCGATGTTTGAAAATTAAAGTTTAATTTTAGAGTAAGCTCTTAGAATTATTTTTCAGTATGAGTGTTAATGAGAGTTTGGTTTTGTCTGCATAAGTGTTATCAAGAGTTCAAATTTTTGTTACATTAAGATTATCAAGAGTTGTAAAATTAATTTTTAATTTTTACAGGAAGAAACAACCTTATACTTACCAGCCTTTCACCTTGAAAAGGTTTGTTTGGGGGGGGGGGCAGATTTCACTACTTTTAAAAGGTATATAATATGTAAATTACAAAGAATAGTAAACATCAACTAAATAAGTAATAAATTAAAATATTAATGTAAATATGCTCAGAGATTATTGTAATAATAATTATTTTTTGGGCAGAATTAATCTGTAGAACAAATAGATTTTTTAGATCATTATTATTCACAAAGAAATCCATCTTTTCCATACCACCTTCGAGGTAAATAAAATAGCGCGTTTTTTTTCCTTTATTGACACTAAATTTTATGCTAAGTTCCATAATTATTTGTCTCGCAAATATACATCAAAGAAATCTGTACGTATAAAATTATTGCTAATTAATTAACTGATAACTGCTTGCTTGAAAGCATTTGTACGTTACGTATACTATATCGACATGCAGAAAATGAGTGATATAGCATTTAAATATTTATGCAAGTTCACATCGTATCCTTCACAATTGTTTTATCTATATTAGAGTATTATGAATAATATTTAGTAAAAAAAGAATTATATGTAAGTTAGTTTCCAATATCCCTATGATTCCTTATGATATACGTATTATCATTTTTAATGCAAAAGACCTAATTCGGTAAATGTTTAGAAAATTGGAATCGAATTTAAACTTTATGAAAACTTGTAAAAAATAATGTCAATAAAGTTGTGGTATCCCCTGTAGGCCTAATCCACAAAATTGACACAAAACTTTATTCTGTTTAACATAATTATTTACTTGATACAGATAGTATGAAAAAGTAAAGATCATTTAATGAAAAATAAATTTTTGGTTGATATGATAAACTTGAAATTTTTCATGATTTCCCTCTGATTAGTACGTTTAATGAAAACATAGTTATTTTCAATTTTCAGAGTGCATGAAGTACAGGCAGTTTTTAGAATATGGGTTGAGCGTCCCTTTTTTCAATGGAAATACATGTTCTGATTTCTAAAAGGTAAAAAGACCATACAAGTGGTTTAGCCCACAGCTTAGAGAGATAGTATAAAAATTTTGAAGATGATATAGCTGAGCAGTATTAAGATGATCGAAGATGAGAAATATCAAAATTAAAGAATTCAAATTTTGCTAAGCCGTATCAACTTGAATATTCTCATACTATCCCTCTAAGTGACAGACTTTACAACTCATTAGTTTTCATTACCTTTTACAAAGCAAAACATGCATTTGCCTTGGGAAAAGACTCGTTACATGCAAGATTTGGAAACTGAGTGTACATGTTGCTCTTTCAAAATTGAGAATAACTAATTTTTCATTAAGCAAATTAATCAGAGGGATAGCATAAGAAATTTCAAGTTAATCGTCTAAACCGATTTTGTTCCATTTTGAATGCCATAAATGATAATTATTTTGACATTGGTTTATGTGATAAACTTTAACTTTCACATACTATCTTTGCGATGGATGTCTAGATAGAACATAAGTTTTTCTCAATTTGAAAGGAGTACAATAAAGTATACTCATTTTCTAGATCATGGATGTAACGAGCCTTTTCCCAAGGGAAAAGCATATTTTGTTTTGTATAAGGTAACGAGAACTTATAAGTAGTCAAGCCAGTCACTTAGAGGGATAATATAAAAATGTTCAAGTTGATACGACTCAGCAGTTTTGAATTATTGAATTTTGAAATTTCTAGTCTCTGATTATCTCAATACTGCTCAACTATACCATCGTCAAAATTGTTATACTATCTCTCTAAGCAGTGGGCTTGAAAACTTGAATGATCTTTTTATCTTTTAGAAAGCAAAACATACATTTCGAATGGGAAAAGAGATGCTCATCCCACATTCTGGAAACTGCCTGCACTCCGGGCTCTCTGAAAATAACCATTTTTTCATTAAGCAAAACAATCAGAAGGATAGCATATGGAATTTCAAGTTAATCGTCTAGACCAATTTTAAGCTGTTCAATTTTGAATGCCTTAAATCATAATTACTTTGAAATTGGTCTAGAAGATTAACTTGAAATTTCATATGCTATCCCTCTGATTGATTTGCTTAATAAATATCTAGTTATTTTCAATTTTCAGTGTGCCCTGAGTACAGGCAGTTTCCAGAATATGGGTTGAGCGTCTCTTTTCCCAATAGAAATGTATGTTCTGATTTCTAAAAGGTAAAAAGACCATACAAGTGGTTTAGCCCACAGCTTAGAGAGATAGTATAGGAATTTTGAAGATGGTATAGTTGAGTAGTATTCAGATAATCGGAGATTAGAAATTTCAAAATTCAAAAATTCTAATTTTGCTGAGCCGTATCAACTTGAAAATTCTGATACTCTCCCTCTAAGTGACAGGTTTGACAATTCATAAGTTATTGTTACCTTATATAAAATAAAACATGCTTTTCCCTTGGGAAAAGTCTCGTTACGTCTGGAAACTTAGTGTACTTGCTCTCTCAAAATTGGGGAAAACTTGTTAACCACTTGTCTTCTGAACTTATATAATAATTATAAATCTTGAAAAAACATTTTTCACATCACTAGCTTCTCACAGGAATTCCTTCCCTTTATAACATGACAGTTGCGTAACCCCGCAATAGAAATTGTGTAAAAACTTTGTTGATACTTAAACGATGAAAATACAACACTTTCACTAGCTTGTCACGTCACAAGAAAATCCTTTACTTCTATAACTTGATAGTTGTAGGCCTTCAGAAGTTCTTGTTACCTTATACAAAACAAAACATGCTTTTCCCTTGGGAAAAGTCTCGTTACTTTAGGAAACTTAGTGTACTTGCTCTCTCAAAATGGGGAAAAACTTGTAAACCACTTGTCTTCTGAACTTATATAATGATTATAAATCTTGAAAAAACATTTTTCACATCACTAGCTTCTCACAGGAATTCCTTCCCTTTATAACATGACAGTTGTGTAACCTCGCAATAGAAATTGTGTAAAAACTTTGTTGCTACTTAAACGATGAAAATACAACACTTTCACTAGCTTGTCACGTCACAAGAAAATTCTTTACTTCTATAACATGATAGTTGTAGGCCTTCATAACTTCTCGTTACCTTATACAAACAAAACATGCTTTTCCCTTGAGAAAAGTCTCGTTTCGTCTGGAAACTTAGTGTACTTGCTCTCTCAAAATGGGGAAAAACTTCTAAACCATTTGTCTTTTGAACTTATATAATAATTAAAAATCTTGAAAAAACATTTTTCACGTCACTAGCTTGTCACATCACATCACATCACAAGAAAATTGTTTATAACCTGATAGTTGTATGCCTTCCAATAAAACCTGAAAAATAAAAAAGATCATTTTAACAAAGAATCAGTTCACAAAATCTTTCATTATATTATGTACGATTTATAAAAAAATAAAACTAAATACTTATCTAATTCTAGCCTATTAGTCATGTTTGTGAGATGTCCTAAAATATTAAAATAGCACTAGATGGTATGCGACCCTATCACTCGAAAGTATAGTACATAGAATAAAATGACTCTATCGCTCTACTCGAGTAAAATTGATTTTAGAATACAGGCTCTGCACTGCATATTCTCACACTGGAGATCTGTATGCAGGCAGGCCTCAAAAAAATATAAAAGAGAGAAATTTATATTTCTCTCTTTTATATTTTTTTATTATTATTATACATTTTTATTATTTATTAAATTTATATTTCTCTCTTTTATATTTTTTTGAGGCCTGCCTGCATACAGATCTCCAGTGTGAGAATATGCAGTGCAGAGCCTGTATTCTAAAATCAATTTTACTCGAGTATAGCGATAGAGTCATTTTATTCTATGTTAAAATAGCACTGTTTTTATAAAATATATATTTAGGTTAAATTTTACTATATTTTCACTGATTTTTAAAATTACTTATAAATAGATTTTCTTGCTGATATATTAATAAACTCTGTTATTGTAATCGTCATCTGCACCACAAACTGTATAAAAGTATATTTCTTTAACATGACAGCATGTGTTATTGTATTGCATAATACAAAACGTCTGCATCTGCACATAAAAATGTCTGCTCGTCTGCATTTGCACACATATAAACTGTATACATACAATAGTATACGTAGAGCTGACGTCACACGATGACGTACTTCCGCGGAGAACATTTTTTCCGGGAGAAGAATTTTCGTATAGGAGAATTCGTGATGCCGAACATTCACTTCGCAATAACTTTTGATAGAAGCAATTTCACAAAATATGACCCCGAGGTCATTTTGTTAGTTTTGTCGCAAACTTTCATCTGGGTGCTCATATGCAACAAAGTTGTTAATGCGAAGATAACTGTATGTCGAGTTTTCAACAGGGCTAATTAAAAGTATATATAGGGTCTGGCTTGCGGCCGACGGCGGCGTACGTACTGACGTACCTTATACTTGCCATCGTGGCGCTACCGCGCCCCTTGATATATATATATATATACACATATATATATAGTATAGGTAGTAACCCCCTTGCTCGCTCCACTCGCCATCCCCCATAGCTTCAATTTCTAATTTTTCGAAGACCTTCAACTTATCATTTCAAATCATAACGATATCACGATCCTCCTATATTTCCAATCATGACCTTCACCCTCCAGCTATGTAATTGCTATACAACCCTCTATCTAACACCTTCACCTGTGACTTTGAGCTCCCACATAAGCTCCAACCATAGCCTCCAACTTCCACCTATTGCATGAAGTCATGATGCGCCTATCACCCTTGAACTATTATCTCCAATCACATACCTTAGGCTCCATCGATCATCTCCACCCTTCACCTATCCTTTCTGCCCTCCACCTACCGCCTCCAATTATGTTCCCTTCACTCTCCATCTATTGCCTCCAGCCATGATTCCTTCACCCTTCACTTATCGTCTTCAATCATTATCCCTGCATCCTTCAGCTCTTATCCCCGCATATTTTCAACACCCTCAAGTCATAATTTCCAATCATAATATTTTTATGCTCCTTCTATCCCTTCAGTCATAAGAGAGATAAGTGATCTTAGAACCTCCAACCTTCACCTCTTGCATCTACTTATTACCTTCAACCTCCACCTATGATTATCACGTTTTACCTATCACCTTCATAAATGATCTCCAGCTTCCACCTATCACTTTCAATCATAACCTCTTCACTTCCACCTATTACCTCTACCTATAGGCAACACTCTAAACTATCATTTCTAATCCTAACGATTAACAATCTCCACGTACAACGTCGACCTGTCACCGCGATCCATAATCTCGAGCCTCTACCTATCGCTTCCAATAATGTACAGCCTTCACAAATCGCTTTTAATTGTATTCTCCAATCTCCTTATGGCCTCCAGCCTCCATCTATCGGCTTCATCCTCCCACTATCGTTTCCAACTTTCTCCTATCACCTATATCCTCCATCTCTTGTCTCCAATGGCCTCGCATACATGCGGAACCGCATACCTCGCATACATTCTGACATCAGAGGGACGCTTGTCGTACGCTCAGGTCGCACGTGGATGCACTAGGGAGGAATTGCAAAAGTATAATGAAAGGACCAGCGCGAAGGATCGAGTGGCTCGGTCGGATGCTACCGCAATACTACCGATCTAGAATCGCCCTCTCAAATATACCTAAAATTTTTTCAAAAGTTTGGTTATTTTTTAGGATTGTTAGCCCCCCTCGCCACTCCTCTCGGCCCCCCACGACGTCCCTCCTCATTATACCTCCCCCCTTATTATTTGCAATGATTATAAGAGTATGTATAAGTTATTTTATTCTGCTTACAATAGAAATCAACGGAAAAGTAAGTACAAATGATATTAGTGAATTCTAAAATATTATATTTGAATAGTTGAACCTCACCGCTTACCATATATATAGGAATACATTGTTATTGTTGGAGATGATAGGTAGAGCGCCACATAGAGGTTACAAAATGAGAAGGAAATAGTTGTAAGTGAAGAGTTTTTATTGAAGGCTGTAAGTACATGTAGAAGGGATTATGTTTGGAGGCAACAGATTGAAGATCTAGGCGATAGGAGAAGGCTGGAAACGATAGTTGGAGGGTGATGCCGATAGATGAAGGCTGGATGCTATAGGGAGATTGGAGGATACAATTAAAAGCAATTTGTGAAGGCTGTACATTATTGGAAATGATAGGTAGAGGCTCGAGATCATGGGTGGCCGTAATAGGTCGAGGTTGTATGTGGCGGATGAAGGTCATATGTATAGGGTAAAGGACACGAATGGAAGCCATAGGTAAAGGGTGAAAGTGCTAAGTAATTACTTGAGGGTGTTGACAATATGCGGGGATAAAAGCCGTAGGATGTAGGGATAATGATTGAAGACGATAAGTGAAGGGTGATGGCATTGTTAAGTCCTGACTACCTCAACTTAATGCCTATAGTCAGGATTATTTATAGCAATAAAAGTCTAGCGATTATAAGTACCTAAATCTCTCAAATAAATGTATTTTCTATGAGAAAATGATCGGAACTTACCTTATTTGAACCAATGTTGTTGATAATCCTTTATTATTCGAAGAGAATTGTTGAATGTCCAGTTAATGTTTTTGTTTGATAGGTGTCTTCAAAAACAATCCAATGATCTAAACGAATTACTTCAGATCTCAAGGTATAGGTTTTTTTAGGATTCACAGATTTTAATATTCAGAATTAAATTATTCACAACAATAAAAATATAATATCATTTACTATATTTATTTTTAAGAAAACTTTAAAATAGTAATACAAATATAAAACACAAAAACAAGCAATTTTCCACGATAATAAATTAAAAACTATCAAAACTCCGCCAATTTTCGAACCGGCGTGGACGGAGTCGATACGAAATCTTGACTGCCGAAATGAGAGCATTGTGTCTTTTTTAAGCACTAAACTTAGTTTACACATTCACAACATTATTGAATATTAATCATTAAACATTTTGCAATCCTACATACAATATTGCGCTTTTCCCAAAAGTATAACGCTTAGTCTGCGTTTCGCAAGCTCAGCGTCAGCTGAGCTCTTACTTTCGAAAGTGTGACAATCAACGAATCTTATGCAACTGACAGAATCGATGTTGTGATTTGAATTTTGAAAGTATTATTATGTTCTCAAATTGTCAAATTATCAACTTCCAACCATTAATTTTGCAGCTAAAAATTCAAATAGATAACGTCATAAGACGTTACAGCATCATGATTGGAGGCGATAGATGAACAGTGAAGGGATTATGATTGAAGGCGGTAGGTGGTGGATATGAGCGGTAAGAGAAGGGTGGAAACGATAGGTAAAGGGTGAATACGGTAGAGGAAGACTGAGGGATGTGATTGAAGATGATCGGTCAACAGTGATAGGCGGATCATAACTTAATGTAATAGGTGAACGTTTGAGGTTATGGTTGAAGATGATATATTGCAAGCTCAAAGTCATAGGTGAAGGTGTTAGGTAGAGGGTTACATAGGAATTATGACATAGCTGGAGGGTGAAGGTCATAATTGAAAGTAGAGGAAGAGCGTGAATTTGTTATGATTTAAAATGGTAAGTTGAAGGTCTGCGAAAAATTAATAGTAGAACCTATGGGATTGGCGAGCAGAGCGAACAGAGGAGTATCTTTTTGTAATAAATAAAGAACACTAATGTGAATAAACTTGTCTACATATATGAAGTGGAGAATGAGGGGGCGCTGAGGGGGGGCGTAGGGGGGCCAAATGGGGGGGGGGGGTTCAGGGGGGGGGGGTAAAACGGATAAAAACTGTAAAAATAACCAAACTTCTGAAACGTTTCTGGGTTCTTTTGATAGGGGCTGAGGGGGCTAGTGAGGGGGGGGGGTGAGGGGGGAAATGGGGGGCTAAATTCCTGCGCGGCTCAAAACAAATATATAATATAGTAAGTAATATAGTAAGCTATATATTAGACTGCCTCAGACGGTACATGATATCCGATTTGAACAGGACGAATCGGATTCTGATGTAGATTCATGAGAAACGCAGAATAGAATTTCGCAGAAAATTGTAAGTTAATATTTAGAGGTATTCAGGCCCGTTTCATTCTTCCATAAACTTAACACGTGAAAATATCGATTATTTATTATCTCAAAAAGTTACATTAGTAGATACTTGTGCTTAGAGCTGGTCATTTGTACCGTTATAACGAACGTGTATGCGCGGTTACTTTCTTAAAAAAGTAAAAATTACGGGAGTTATTCAATGTTAAAAATCTTAAAATTCTCGATTTTCGAACGTCTATTTCAGGCACTTAATATTACTTCTTTTGGCCGAAACTTTCACACAAGTTAAGTCAGCTCATGAAGCATCCGATTTTACGAAAAGCCTTTTAAAAAACGTGTATTTTATAGCCTAAAACGTAGTTTGAAATAAAAATCTTTTTGAAATAAGTACGTCGAGTCAAGTGAAAGTTTTTTCATTCGGTGATTAGAGTCGTCATAAACCTGAACCCTTCGGCGAACCTTCGACGATCCTTCGACGACCCTTCGACAACTTTCCACGAGCAAAAAACGTTGACCTACGCTAATCCTTTAAATGAGGGTTCCGAAGGTTGTCGTTTATTTTTACTATTAATTCAAAATTGTTTATTAATAATTTATTACAAAATAATATAATAAATTGTGTTTTTATTTTAAAAAACATAAATAACAAAATTTGAATGAAAAAAATCGGTTAATATTTACTTGTTTTTCATTGTTATTAATTTTTTTCATAAAAACAAGTAAATATTTATCGATTTTTTTCATAAAAGCAAGTAAATATACATTTAATTAATCTAAGTCTACTTATTTAATTATTATTTAATTATTACTTAATTGTTACTCAATTAATTATGAGTTTTCTAATTACTATAATTAACAATAAAGTCATGGCATGATTTTTTTAATGACTTTTTTACACAATCTGGAGAAAATTGTCTATAAACATTAACAATTTTTATTACTTTCTCCTTTACATTGTCATCTTTGGAAAGCACTGAATGATACTCGCTTGTTAGAGCGACTCCCCTTTCAGCTCGATCATTCACTACTTCCAAAGACTTGATTATTTTTAAATTATTTTTATAATCTTGACGATTACTCCACGTTGAAGCGTCGCTTTTTAAAAATTGAGAGCTCAGTTTTAGCTTTTCAAAAAACTGCAAGGTGTTTGCAGAAACTAAGTCCTCTAAATTTAGTTTTTTAATATGCTGCACATCAGCATCCTCGACTTGAAGTTTAATTAGATTGGCAGCATTTCCTTCGACTGTATCGATAGCTTTCGCCATCTTATTCTTAATATCGATTGATACGTCGTTATCGAAAAACGCCAATCCAATCATTGCTTCACTTATATACCATAAGTGATTTACGAAACTGTTTAAAACTTTGTCACGCATTGAATCACGTAAGTAATTCTGCGAAACCAAAGTTTTTAACAGTTCGAGATCACGTCTCGGAGCTGATGCTGCATCGGTTGCTGTAAACCAGATTTTGGCGTACAAATTGACAATAAAAATGCACATTTCTCGAAGTCCATTTTCATGTTCTGTTGTCAATGAAAATTGACTTTGAAACATGTACATTTTTAATGCATATATGGCTTTAGCCATCCACCTGGCATGTGACATTGCGCCAGGAGCCTTAAAACGTACTTCTTCACTGGATTTTCCGCCAAGAAAAATGAGAAGCAGCTCTAAAAATTCTCTATAATCTCCTCTTGGAAAATTATTGATCTGCAAAAATAAGTATTACAAGTATTTTCTTGAATTTATAATACATTCATAAAATTAAATATTTTTATTAAATTTACCTCCAGTTGCTGCTGTGCGAAAATGATAATATCATCTTTGGCAGGCAGTCTTCGAGCAATATTCAGATCGTCTGAGGCTCTTGCATAATTTGATTCGTCGATGGAGTTCCATGCATGCTTAAAATCTTTAAACAATGCATTGTCGGGCCCATTCGTTTTTAGGCTCAATGCGTCTTCAAAAGCCGCTCCTAATAGAAGCTCGAATACATGGTGCCGACATGCAAAATATAGCAGATTGCGACCCAGCAAATTTTCGAGCAACACACATGCTCCGCTGTGGATGCCGGTGTTAGAGGCCGTGGTATCGAAGCACATACCGGCAACTTGATTTTCCAATTGCCAATCTTTTAGCAATTCAAAGATTGCTTCCGCATGCGCTTTATCCGTACCTCTGTCCAATTTGCACACACCGAGCAGCATCTGCGACTCTACGCCTGACGCTATTACAGGCAAATAATGCGCTTTACTATTGAAAAATTCGGTATCGGCTAAATCCTTGCCGTCCCACTGGATCAGCACTTGCGATTTGAAATGCGCATTATTTTTAATAGCGTCAGCCATATTAGTCCTGTCTGCATTTCTGTTTCGTTCTAATGTCTGAGGACTTAAAACAACATCTCCTATGTCTATCCCCAGGCCATTCAAAACAGCGGCTATAATGCGAGTGGCCATGCGGGAACTTATCTTCGCCCGATCTAAACTTAGCGTCAAGTCCTGTGTCATGACTTTTAGCTTTTTGCTTTTTATTTTGCAATCTACATCGGCTACATAGTTGCTGTCTTCATCGTCATCAATAAAGTTGACAAGGTCCTCGATATCTTCATTTTCAAACAGAATATAATCACTAAGATTTGAAGTCATACCTAAAACAAACAAATTTTTCGCAGTTACAGCATATGTACAAAATTGTTAGCACACATACAGACATTACAATTAAACTAAAAATTATTTGCACATAACAAGTAGTTATCCATGACACAATTTTATTAAAGTTTTAGCTTTAAATGTTAAACAAAAAATATGGTATGAATTTTGAAAAAATTGTATTTTTCGAGACTTTCTCTGCTGCTAAGTGTTGAGAGACGAAGTTTGCATTTTTTGAAAAATCGTAACTTGTTTGTTTATTAACTTTTAAAGCTAAAACTTCAGCCAAATGTTTCAACAAGTACACACTTTAAGCGTGAAAATAGCGAAATTTGCAGAGTCAATAGTTTTTGCGCTATCGCTGTTTGAATGTTTAAGTGCGCAAGCACGTAGAAAAACATCGTATACAAAAATTGAAATTGCGATTGCACTGAAATAAACAATACTGCATGGCTCATTTTCTGCACATATGAAGTACTTATCAATGAAAACAATTGGCCAAAGTTTAAACTTTAAATGTTAAATAGTAAAACACCCACGAATTTTTAAAACACTACGATTTTCCATTCTCTCTCCGCTGTTAAAAGTTGAGAGACGAATTTTGCTTTTCTTGAAAAATCGTAACTTGTTTGTTTATTAACTTTTAAAGCTAAAACTTCAGCCAAATGTTTAAACAAGTGCACACTTTAAGCATGCAAATAGCGAAATTGGCAGAGTCAATAGTTTTTGCGCTATCGCTGTTTGAATGTTTAAGTGCGCAAGCACGTAGAAAAACATCGTATACAAAAATTGAAATAGCAATTGCACTTAAATAAACAATACTGCACGGCTCATTCTCTGCACATATCAACTAAATGTCAAAGCGAACACTTGGCCAATGTTTTAAGTTTAAATATTAAATAGCAAAACACTTACGAATTTTTGAAAAACTACGTTATTTTGCTGTTTTCTCCGCCGTTGCTCAGAGTTCAGATAGGAAGTTTCGAAAAATCATGACAGCGGAGAGACAACAAAATCATAGTGTTTTAAAAATTCGTGGGTGTTTTACTATTTAACATTTAAAGTTAAAACTATGGCTAAATGTTTTCATTGACAAGTACTTGATATGTGCAGAAAACAAGCCGTGCAATACTGTTTATTTTAGTGCAATTGCCATTTCAATTTTCGTATACGATGTTTTCTATACCTACTTGCGCATTTCAACATTTAAACATCGATAGCGCAAAAACTATTGACTCTGCCAATTTCGCTATTGGCACGCTTAAAGTGTGCACTTGTTTAAACATTTGGTCGAAGTTTTAGCTTTAAAAGTTAATAAACAAACAAGTTACGATTTTTCAAAAAAAGCAAAATTCGTCTCTCAACTCTCAACAGCGGAGAGAGAACGGAAAATCGTAGTGCTTTAAAAATTCGTGGGTGTTTTACTATTCAACATTTAAAGTTTAAACTTCGGCCAATTGTTTTCATTGACAAGTACTTCATGTGTGCAGAAAATGAGCCATGCAATATTGTTTCTTTCAGTGCAATCACCATTTCAATTTTTGTATACGATGTTTATCTACGTGCTTGCGCACTTAAACATTCAAACAGCGATAGCGCAAAAACTATTTATTCTGTAAATTTCGCTATTTGCATACTTAATGTTCTTACTTGTTTAAACATTTCGCTAAAGTTTTAGCTTTAAAAGTTTATAAACAAACAATTTACGATTTTTCAAAAAAAGCAA
>JACCIB010001550.1:0-29219 GCA_018906965.1 Philotrypesis tridentata | reverse complement strand
AACCTTATATAATTTCTCGAGCTTAGACTCCATACCTGGACTGGCGTCTACCACCGACTGGCCTCCTCTGCCTCTTGCGCGCACATTTAAAGGTTCGCTTGATTTTCGATAAACCTTATCTAGTGCGATTTTACCGACCATGCATAAAACAGTCAGTAGAGCAGCACTTTTCTCCTCTCTGCTTGACGTCTCGGATAGCATGCGCGAAAAAGTACGCTCTGCAAGACGTCGATCGGCTCGAGTACGCGCAGTACTACCGTCACTGCCATCATTCTGCGAATAGGCAATGTCATGCTCGAGAGAGGCTCTGTCGAGGGGATTTATGCCACTCTCACCACGTGCTAGCCTCTCCTCGAGATGGGTGCCCGGTTCGAGGAACTGATATCCCGGCACATGCATTTCAAACGGTATTTGATTAATCAGCATATCTAATACACTACCACCACCACCACCACCAGCAGCACTACTAGTAGATGGCTGTGATGGTATTATTCGCCTAGGTCCATGTGTTCCCATTTCAAGGATTTAGAGAGAGCAGATTCTTTGAGTAATTTTTTCGTAGGTGGCGCAACTGAAGCTATCGAGGAATCCGCGAGAGAAATGCTGGTGTTGGCACGCTTTCTCTTACTACTACTACTACTACTACTACTACTAGTACTGAGCCCCAATTTTTGTTGCAATATCGGTGAAGTTTTGACTGGTTGTGCGTCGTCACCACTGCTGGCCTCGCTGGTGCTGGTGCTGGAGAGATCCGCCACACCAGTAGGTGTCCGATAAGCCGTCGTCGATGTCGTTGACAATACTGAAAAATTTGGATCCTCACTTTTCGCCGCAGTCACCGCCTCCTCGTTCTCCCCCACCCTGGGAATAATCGATGACTCTTCCAGAATAGCGGTGGCCAAAGCAGAATGAAGATTTGGATTGCCTACGAATTCCAGAGGGACGTGTGCCCGTCGAAGTACACGGATAAACTGTCTGTAATTGCGTGATGGCGGCGCCTTTTGTCTCCTTCTCAGAGTCTCGTTCACCAAGTCAATGATATTGACACCACGTACACGCGTGCCATCTAGCATCACGCAACCCTGATTATCCCAGGCAACGTCACCAGACCGACGTAGACAGTCAATGATATTGGTGGCATTTTCACGAAAACTCTTGGGTACACTCTTCATAATTTGCTCATCGGATAATAATAACGTATTTTTTTCTGCATTACCAGCACTAGCAGCAGCAGCAACAGCATTAGATGTTTGACCAACAACGTCGTGTTATCTACATTATTATCATCATCATCGTCATCATCATCATCATTGTTGTTATCATGAGAGTTTGCATTTTTGTAGTGTAGGAAACGCTGCAGAACCTGCTGGTACATTGACCATTTGTCACGATCATTCGTAATTTTTCGTGAATTAAGAATTTTGCTCATCTCGTCATCGAGCCGCGACAACTCGGAGCCCGGTGTCTGAACAGTGCCCAAAGACGTTTCACCACCACCATCACCACCACCACCATCGTCATCACTTGCTTGCACGCATTGAAGTTGGTGCTGGTGCTGCTGCTGCTGCTGATGTCGTTGTCGTTGTCGTCGTCGTAAACCCTCGATACACTCTTGCGGCACCAAAATCATTTTCTTAGCATATTCCATGCTGATATAACAGATTTCACAATTGTCGGTAAAAGACGTTGTGCCTTAATTAGACGTTTTTTGCACAACCTGACCGACTGTCCTGGCTCTATGATTTTACGCAGTAATGTCGCGTGTTTACGCAATTTGCTGATGTAGCACTTGCTCAACGGTACATTTCCATGGAGAATATTTAGTACGCACTCGGCGAGAATGAGAACAAGTTTGCGATTAGCCTGGCGTAGAAGAGCCAAGCGTTGCTCCTCATCAAGATGATAGCACAACACTACCAGTATTTCAATATATTTTCTTGGAATTGGTTGCTGCTGCTGCTGCTGCTGCAAAGACGATGCTTCTCCGACCATTACAGACGAACGACTGGCACATTGTCGGCTTGCACGCTGTTTTTATGCTGTCGCCGCGCCACGTACACATACTGATGTCGATCGTGCGGAAAAATACACGTACGATAGCGACAATTCTCCGGTGTGTCCTGCTTCAAGTCGAGCAGCAGATAGTGATAGGGCTGAGACGTGGCATCGTTGTAGAGCTCCTGCAGAAATTTCGGATCTTCCGGGCAGAGCTGACGCGCCAGATACTGAATCTGCGAGCGATCTCGAGGATTCTTAAAAATTACAATGTAATTCGAGTTCAGCGATATATCGCGCTGACCCCGATGAAAGAGATTCTGCGAGAGAAAAAAAACGCTGAGATTGCAATGATGACTGGCCTTGACAAATAGATTGACCACACTCGCGCTGGCCGACTCGCGCATCAAATCGTCGAGAATCAGTAGTTTGGGCCGCTCGGGATCCCCACTGTAGTCCTCCGTCTTCGGCAATCCCTCGTGAAATTTAATGTTACCGGTAAATTTTTTGTAGGACGGCTGCCACTCGGTATAGTAGAGCAGTACACGCTCAAAGCGAGTATCGCTCAGTGCCGTAATGTGTTTGAGAAAATTGGCAATGAATACGGTCTTGCCGCACGAGGTGGGACCGCATATCATGCACGTCCACGGGTGTCGCCAACGTCGCAGATCCATCGTCGCTCGCTCACTCACTCACTCACTCACTCACTCACTCGTGGACGAGGCCCGACTAACACACCGAGCCGCACGATCGCGAGCTTTATAAGACGCGAGATTTACAACGCCCCCTGGCGGGGGAGGACTACGAACGCGCGGGGCGGCGGGGGTCCCTCTCGCGCGCATGCGCGCGCGGCTATCGAGCTTGCCGAAGGCAAGATATAAGGCTTCCCTGCCGGGAAGCTCAGTTGCGCGTGCGTGCGCTGCGAGGCTCCGGAACGGTCAGCCATTTGGCTCGCGCCCTTCGGGAGCCTCACGAAGCGTGCTTCGCGCGAGCCGGCTAGCCCACGTAACTTACTAACACTAACGGGTGGCGGCGGTTGGAGTGGAGCGGGCTGACAGTTGAAAAACCAGAAAAATTGAGGTGAATTTGACCTTTTTATTTATTTTTTACATTCTCTGATTATCATCGTTGTCGTCGTCATCGTCGTCGTCTTACAAAACCATACGGGTAGCTCTTATCACTACCCACAAAACGTCGTTTAGAGTAAATAGGCTCACAAATTTTACCCTCCAAGCGTGTTATCACATCGTGAAATTTTGTTCTTCTAATGGCATCGAATGTGAGAAATACCGGCGGTATCTCGCCACTCGCCAGTTTTTTAATACAATCAAAATTAATTTTCTCGCTTGCCGATGCATCCAATCGGATACCCTTGACTTTGCAGACACACGATTCTACGCCCGCGGGTGTTCGATACTTGTAAGCATAGAATTTCGGACCACCCGAGACAAAGTTGGTGATGTACGTGCCGACACCGTAGCCCGCCAGCTCATCGGTCAGTTGACCTAGAAATGGCCCTGTTGTCCGCTCGTACTCACCACCACCTACACCGCTGTTCTCACACCCACTCACATACACTATGGAATCTGTGTCGTAGTACAGCACGCGTTCACCCAATGGCTCGAGCTCGGCAAAAAGCTTGAGTCGGGCTAGCGCTGTGGTATAAGCCGCGATAACTACGCTACACGCAGGCGACGATTCAATTTTCACGTCTTCGTCTGCACGATAGGACCAGCTGACGTAAAGAATTTCATCGTTGGCCGGTAAAACAGAGGACACTACTTTATCCGCACTGGTCAGAAGTTCAGAGAGTCTCTTGGGATCTCTAACTATCTCCGTTTTCGTCATATTCTCCCGCTGACCAAACTTTCCCCAAAGTGAATTCAGACATAGCTTTGCCACGGAACGCAGACCAGGATTAAATTTTATGCGACTCTTGTCCAGTCTCACACCCTCCTCACGCTCGAATATCTCGAGAAATGTGTCGATTGCCGCCTGATCGCTGTCATCACCGCACTCTGGCGGATAACCCGAGGCATACATCTTTTCCGCAAAGAATTTATCAATGTAAAAGAGACCGCCACGTCGAGTTCGTTTGTCAAACTGTGTGACTTTGTACGCCCAAATTTCGTGTACCCTCGTGACCACGTAGCCGAATTCCACGGCTTTTTTCAGCTCGTCGGCCACCCATGTCCCGACAAAAACGCGTTCTCTCGCGTCCTCGTGCTCGCAATCCGACTGACACAGGGTCTCGGCGCACGACCGACACAGTGGAAATAGCAGCTTGTTATGCATGCGCACGGGCAGAACCGGCGGCAACACCTCGCACATGATCAAGCCGTCAATGTTTCGAATGTCATTATTAGCGCCGACAATTTGCGCGCACTCAGTCTCACCGACATAGAGTTTCGGATGACCAGTGGGATATCGGCCGTATTTGCAGATATACGGATACCAAGAGCAGACATCGACATATTTAATTTTTTCTCCCGGCCGCACATCGTACGATTTGACAGTGTTACCCGTCCGCCCGCCGAAAAATGCTTCTCGCGGATTGAGCGGTTTATGCCAGCCCCACGTGGCCTCTCTCATAAACGACGACATGTTCTCGCTGTACTCGCGGTCAAAGTCGCACTCCCATTTCTCGATCAAACGATAGCCGTGTCTCCCGATTTTCGCCGAAACTCTCAGCGTTCTCTCGTACCGCTCGTCTAAAGTCTCGCCACCGTTCACACCCGGTAAATCGCGACCGGCTGTGTAGCAGCGAACACAGCCGTGCCAATAGCAGCCGTGAAATTGCAGTACTACTTTCTCGCCATTTTCCAGCTCGCAAAATCCGTCCACGAGGGGGCCCTCGGGCAGTCTCTTTTCCCGCGAATTTACAGAGTGCTGTATTTGCCAGCGCGTCTCGTGCGCCATCCACGTAAGCCATTCAGCTGCTTTACCGATTGCTTGTTGGCCCGACGATAGCCACCGACTGGCACAATGCCAATTGTGTTCTTTCGTAAAAACACCTTGCGGAATACCCGCATGCAGGCTGAGGCTATTGTGACGCATTCCTCGAAAGGATCTGTAGATCCGCACTCGATGAATGTCTTACGGAACGCAAGGCAGGCTAGTGGTAATATCTTAACGTCTTGCTTACAGTACTTCACGGTTTCGTGCTGGAAATCAAACACATAATTCTGCTCTCGCTTGTCGGCGTGCCACTCTAGGAGCGCCTTGCGTCCCTCAACGCTCATCGAGTTAGGCGAAAAACTCTCAATAGGTGGCATTTCGCCCACGTAATTTTGATTTTCCGGCGTGTTGAATAGATGGGGAAAAGTGCCTTTCTCAATATCGCCCAGACCGTAGGCTTTCGGCAGAGCACTCAACGGTATATGCAGATAATTGAGACTATCGAGGAAATTCACGTGTGCAAATTGCATCATAATTATTTTCGATCCATTTAAAATCAGATTTGGCGTCTCGCGAAAGTCTTTGCGCTCAATCAGGTGTTTCAAAATAAATTGCGCGTCAAAGCCCTGAGCATTGTGGGCAATACAAATCACCGAATTGATATTTTTTTGTGTGTCAGAACCAGATCGACCAACTGTTTTACCGGCTCATCCGCGAACACGTACTCTCGTGTCCTACAAAAATTGCACGACTCCGCAATATTTTCATCGTGCAGACACGCGCTGCACACCTGCTGTACAACACACAGATTCACAACATGTATGCGTGTACTATCGTCACCACCCATCACTCTGTCCGACTGTTGGGTCTCGAAATCATAAAATACATACAGAGTCTGTTTCTTTCTTGCGACAGTACTTGCGACTGACTGACGTGTCGCAGCGATAGGTTGCATAAAGCACAAGTGTCCGATTGGCTGCACCCGGTTACATATTTTACAATAGGCATTATCACACACGTGTGCAGACGCATTCTTAACACTAATTGTTCGACAACATCTCGAGCAGATCTTCAAACTTTCGCATACCGTGTGACCCTTATCAAATGAATCGGCTTTCAAATGATTGAGATAACAGGTCTGATTGAAAAACATTCTACCGCAGCGCGGACACTCTGAACGCACGCCAAACTGCTGCTGCTGCGGCTGGTCACGTACGCAAGGTGGTGTCTGCAGACAACGACGGCACCGATTTGGACATCGATGCCTCCTATCAGCGATAATTTTTCTATTGCACGACAAGCAATAGCCCCGACTACCGGCTGCAGCTACCAAGTTCAAAATGGGCTGATAGTGTCGCGCGTTCTCATAATACATAATGTACAGGGTAAATCTAACTGTATTCCCGACATTGTAGACGTACTCGCTACCGTCGTATAATGGCTTATCACCACGAGCAAATCCTTGAAACGAAAAGACGACTAGTGACACGTCTAAACAGGCGTAATACTCCTGAAATTGCTTAATCTCTGGTAGACCGCAGCCGGTTTCGGGCACAATGACACTAGCGCTATTACAGAGTTTTAAAGCTCTCTCTTTTTGAAATTTGCCATTGCCTTGTCGGACTTCATCCCACATTTTCTGGAGATACCCCGTGCGAGCGTCACCACGAATGGCGTGAATATGTGCGCAAACAAGTGATCTAGCTAGACAGAGATTATCCGTATTTTGAATGTTCAGGATAGAGCGTTTGAAGACTGACTCGGATGTGAGCGCAACACGACCGCGTCCCTGAGGTACCGACACCGTATTGACAGTTATTGTCAGCATCTCGTCAATCTCAAGACCGTCATTACTCTGCGAAACGCTCTCCAGGAGCTCGAGTATATCGCTCACATGCAATTCACACACCTGTCTATACGAGATCCACACAACGCCGTGACGAAACTGCGCTGAGTTTATAGACAAGCCGATAAAATCGGTGGGTCTAGTGCCCTTACACACGTACCTGTGGATCTCGTGTAGACCGCGACTTAGCCACTCTGAGACGTCAGTGTTGAATGCTGGTGGTCGACGAATATTCACAATGGCTTCACGACCATTTAGACGAAAATTCCTGTAGTATTTTGCACGCTCTTGATGAATGATGATGTACCGCTACACGGGCTGTTCAGCAGCAGTAGCAGCACCGCCACCCTCCTGCAAGTAATCATCTAGTTTTCAAACTTGTATTCTGCCACTTACCGGCGCTACTATCATTATCAATGATACACGAAATACTTACATTCAATGCTCTTGTCGTCGTCGTCGTCGTCGTCGTCGTCGTCGTTGTTGTCGTTGTCACCACCCGAACTATGTCCTGATGTCTCGTTCTCGTCGTCGTCGTCGTCGTCCTCACCACTTGTAGCGGTGGAACTTGAAGAAGAAGAAGAAGAAGTGCCGGAAGATTGCGAGCATGACGTTATATCGGAGAATACTCCAGCGTCAACGTCATCATCTTCTTCTTCTTTTTTTGTCTTTGGACCACTGATTTCCTGACTATCTGCATTACCATTGCCGTCATTGTCATCATCATCATGATTTTCCTTGATAGATATTGTCATACACGACGTAGATGGCTCTGAAGTAGCGATCAATGGTAGATCAATCTCCATAGCTTCACCAGTCGTAATCGCTTTTGATTCGACTGAATTCGTCGGAGCAGTAGATGCAGGTACAATGGGTGAAATTACGTCTGCACTGTTAGTGACCACGTCTCCCAAAGATTGTTGCGATAGCTCAATACCATGTATTGAGAGGTCCATAGGCTCTGCCTTCTCGTCCACCACCACCACCACCACCTCTTCACCATCATTGTCGTTGTCGTCGTCTAGTCGAACAAGCTCGATCAGAGTATCACCTTCGAGATCCGTCATCATTCTGTCGAGATCTGTGAAAATGTCCAAAATTGTCATATTTCTCGCTGGCTAATGCAGATTTAAAAAGTTTTAAATTACCTATGACCAGCTGATACTGCTGCATGATGTCCTTGACTTGCCTGGCTGACTGCATACCACGACGCAAAATACTTTCACCAACAACACCTATAACATCTCGCTCGCTCTCGAAGAAACCGCGTTTAAATAAGACTCCAATAGTGCGTAGACAGCAGAAATCTATTATATATTTTAGTTTCTTTAAAAGCACGGTGATTGAGCAATGTTTCAAAGATCGACGCCACCTATCATTGCAAAAGAAGCGCGCTGCTGGTTCGTGTAACAGCACGATGCTCAATACTTGGAGCACAATTCTCAATAGTTGTAATCTATTCATGGTATGGATAATGTCTCAACAGCTTAGCAGTAGTAGTAGTTGTAGAGTGTTCTCTTGATGAATTACGTGGTACAAGACAGTGGCTACCACCAGATTACGTGTGTATAATCTGCGCGAGAAAGAGATCAAGGTATAGTCAATGAATGGGGAGACAGTGTAAATTTAGTTAATTTTTTATTATTAATCAATAGTTTTTACAATATTAATATACATTACTCTAAACTTAATTCTGATAATGATTCGGATAACTCATCAATATTCATATTAAGAATGTTTATATCCTGCTCTATATTTCTTAATCTAGTTAATGTAATACCCGTAAGCAAGCCTAAATGAGCGCGCATCTTATCTAATTTTATCGTATATTTATCTACAGCCTTAATAACATTATTCGTTATTTCCCAATTAATGGCTCCCTCATTCTGTAATTTTGTCAGTAAATCATAGACCCGGCCATTTTCGGCTGTAATTAAGCGAAATTCCTTCAATAAACCGTTCTCAAGACGCTCTCTTTCTTTGTCTTTGTTTACTAAGGTGATGACTAGATCCATAAGGTCATCAATTCGTCTGTGTATATGGAGGTCGGCTAGGTTTGATTCTACCGGGTTAATCATTTCTAAAATACAGTTATATATCCTTGAAATATATTATTACCGATACATCGTTTATGAATTAAAAAATTTATCAAATACCTCTTAATACCACTGAGTCTCTGGCCAAAGTCTCTACACGAGGATACCGTCTTAGCGATGCTCAAGATGCTCAAGATGTTCAAGATGCTCAAGATGGTCAACATACTCTCTCTCTCTGTCTCTCTTAGCAAGGAAGTCGCTGGCCTAATGCTGAAGGTTGTCTCTGCTCGAAGTTACTGCTGCTACTACTGAACACTGTTTGATGGCTAACCCCTTTATCCGGCCACTTTTATAGTGCCAGCAGACAACCAATCTTGATCTGTGGTGAGGGTGTTTTGCTGACGAGTCTGAGAACTTAATTAAAACCTGAAGATTGCTGACCACATTTCCTAGAACTTGCTTGCAAACTGAGCATAATGCTGACTATATTTGCAAGAACACATCCGAAATTGTGTATAGTGCTGACCACGTTTTCTTAGATGAAATCGAATATGGTGCTGACCACACTTTCGAGAAACCCAAAAGAGTAAAATAGCCGGTGTAGATGTCGCGCCAATCAGCTACATCAGCAAAAATTTCAACAAAACTCTATATTTTTCATTATTTTATTGACGTATGATATCGTGTATCGCAAATACAGGATGTATACCCGATAATACAATTGATTTTTTATTTATAATACACGAAAAACGAGCGAGAATGGTTAAATTGTATTAGGAGCATATGTAGAGCGAGGAAGTGGCAACTTCAGATGAAACGTGAGATGAGAAGAAGGTGTGCTGACTACGTTTTTTCTTAGATGAAATTGAATATAGTGCTGACCACGTCTTCTTGGATGAAACAGGATATAGTGCTGACCACACTTTCGAGAAGTCTGAAAGGATGAAGTAGATGGCGCAGATGTCGCCCCTGGCAGTTTTTGCTACATCAGCTAAAATTGGTTATTTATTCGGGTTAATGTTTAAAAGACATCAGTCTGGTGCTGTCGCTCGGTGAGGTAAGGTCTCTTCTCTTCTCTAAGAACCTATTTTCCATTATGTATTTACGAAAAATACATCGATCAATCGATCGATCGATCGATTTGCTGTAAATTTTCAGATGATTTGGTCGGAAGTTGGGTCACTGAATACCTCTTGAGTTGTCTTCAATAAAATCCTTATTCCGCGAAATTATCTGATCAATAGTTTCGGAGATATTGATCGATCGATAACCAATAATCAACCGATTGGACCAAAAAGATATTGGGGTGGGTCAAATTAAAAATTGATAGGTGTCAAATTTCATCTTGCGGTATCTGTATCGGAGGGCCACTGCTATATAGACACCCCTTCACCCCCCTTCTACTATCAATATTACCACAGAAAAAAGGGTGGGCCAAGTCCAAATTTTGGGGTGGTGTCGAATTTCATGTTCAGCAAGGATCCGTCGATGTTCACCGATACACCCACCAATATTTCATTGATTTATTTAGGCAAATCTATAGTTAAAAGATGTGTTAATGAATAGGGTAATATATTAATAAAGGAGGTGGCTGATTTATATTCTAAGTCCGCCATTTTAATGGACTTTGAAATCGCCAAATGTGTTTTGGGATTAGGAAGGTATAACGCACGAGGAAGTGTTTACGGACTGGTTTCTAATTCGCTCTGGATTAGGATTACACTGACCACTCAGCGCTCAGGTGTCGAGTAGCCGTAATAAGACACACCTCGCTGCAATGATAATCCGATCCGTCTTCGCATATTCTTCTTCGGTGATTTCGTGCCACTTTCCTTATACTTATATTTTCCTAATACAGGCTGGCTGGTTTCTAATAGTTTTCCGATGAATTTGGCTATAGTATCGATCAGATTATTGCTTATACCTGTCACCTACATCCTATGAATCTGATAAAGGAACGAGATAGACTTTTATTTTGCTGAATTAAAAAAAGAAAAACAAGAGATAGATAGGCTATTTTTACTGAAGTATAAAAATATTAAATGCAAAAATAAAATTTAAAAAACAGAGAGAGGGAGAGAAAAAGAGAGAGAAAGAGAGAGATAGAGAGAGGAGGGTTATAAAAAGGACGAACGCTGCATTGTGAGAACAGTTACCTATTAGAAGTCAGCAGGGATAGTTGGAGCAGAGCTCACCCCTCCTATTGGTAAGTGTGTTTCGCCAAAGTTTCCTCTGGGTTAGAGGCAACTTTGAAGAAAATTGCCGAAGTGTCTAGTACACTTTGGGAATAATCTTCGAAGTGCCTGGGACACTTTGGCGAAAAAAAAGAGGGAGGGGGGTCTCTCAAGTAGTCCAGGCACCTTGGGGAGTTTAAATAAAACTAACCTTGATCATAGTGGCAAGAACCAGAACGTCACTAGAGAGAGAGAGAGGGGGGTCTCTCCCAAGCAGTTTGGCACCATGGCGACTGTAGACAAATATGCCCTTGACCAAAGTGACATGTACGAGAGGTCACAGAGGTCAAGGCCATAAATGTTTACTTTCTCCATGGTGCCATCATACTACTTGTATATATATACATATTTATGTATATATGGGTGATTCTCTATGAGATCGACCGGCCGAAAAATAGATATAGCTATAACTCTGATAATTTGTTCTGGAGGTTGCCTCTGATTACTCTGAATTTTCAGATTTTTTGCATTGATTATCTTAGAGTAATTTCTTGAATTATAAGAAAATTTAGTCTAAACAAATGTTCATAGTGAATTGAGTCCATACGCCTATTATAATAATAGATGCCAAAGGGATTTTCATCGTTTTCAGTATTTTGATTAAATAATCTAATGTTTTAATGTCATTTTAAGTCAGGTAATATTTTAATTTCTTAAATTATAAGAGAATTTAGCCTAAACAAATGTTTATGATGAATTCAGTCCATACGCCTATTATAATAATAGACGCCACAAGGGATTTTCATTGATTTTCAGCTATTTTGGCATATATGATTATTTGTAGAAACAGGAATGGACTAGTAAAAAAAATTCAGAAATTCTGGGCTTTGGCACATTTTTTTGTATTGTTTTAAGGTACTTTTTCACATATTTTGGGTTTCGACCCCAGCGAGCGAACCTTTTGAAAACTTGATTTTAAACATTATAGATATGACTTTAAAAGTATTTTTTTCGAAAAATTGAGAAAATATTAATACATAAATGTTCTATGTCCCAATAGTGAAAAATGCTTCCCTGAGGAGCTATGAATTTTTGAAAATCAGCAAAAAATGAAAAAAAAACTGTTTTTACCAACTTTGACCCCCTGTAACTCTAAGATAATCAATGCAAAAAATCTGAAAAAATTCAGAGTAATCAGAGGCAACCTCCAGATCAAATTTTCAGAGTTAGAGCTATACCTATTTTTCGGCCAGTCGATCTCACAGAGAATCACCCATATATATTTTAACGTGGCGAAATGTCGCGACAGCACAAGGCCGTGTGAGTGAGGATTGTGTGCATGAGTTAATGGCGTCTGCTTTTTTACGAGTAACAACTCGACGAGCGGAGAGAGAGCAGCGAAAGGAGAAGAATACGGAGGACTCCTCTAACACTCAGTCCAGGGCGAGGGAGGACGTCTAGCTAGGGCAGGGCGTTCCACTAGTTGTCGTTGTAAATCGTTGGACGTTGATGATAGACTCCGGAGGGGCTTCCTACGTGAGAGTCTTCTTCCAGCGTGATGGCTGCCCGTCCAGGAACGCCGGAAGTAAAACAGCAGCCTCAGCGCTCTTAATAACAGGCATATTCCGAACCAAGAGTTCAGGCAGAAGGATATGCTGAGAGTTATTTTGTACTTCGTGAATTGCGTTTATCTCGGTTAAGCGTGAATTATCTGTGCGAATACTTTCTACCTATTGTAACAAGCATTCGAACTTCGCGGCTATCTACTCCAGCGTCGATAATAATCGAATAGTTTAGCACGCATGCGTGGCGACCGACAGCGCGAGCGGCGGACGAGCCTCTTGCGGCGCGAGAGCGTGGGCCGTCGGCCCAAGCGATCCGACCAATAGGAGCGCGCGCGGAGCGGCGGCACGGGAGAGCGAGAGCGCGAGGCCAGTGACGAGAGCGCAGGCCGGTACTCTCCTGCCCCGGCCGCTCCAGCTCGGACAGCTCACCGCCTGCCTTCTTGGGATTTCTTTGTGATTTTGTGCTACCTTTACTATGCTAACTTTGACGTGGAGGATCCTTTTGGCGAGGATAATAGAACTTGGATAAGGATAAAGGTCAGTGGGTCGTTTCGTACTTAGAAGCTAAGTTTCCCTCGCGGGCGTACGCGCAGTTCTACGTGCGATATTCTCCACGCATAGTTCTTTGTCATCGGGACTTTGCTACCTAGCGCGGCTAACTCGGTTACCTCGACGTCTTGTCTTAATTAAGTATTGATTATTGTGCGGTTGTGCGAGTGCGTGCTACCTCTGGCTACCTAGCTAGTGGATCTGGTTACCTCTTAGCTAGGGATTCCTGGGGCTACCTGTGTGCGACTAGTTTGATAGGATCGTGAGTGCCGTGGAAAACAAGCGTCGACGAGTACAAGGGGGACTCGTTCGACGCTCGCGAATAGACTAGAGGCGCGAGAGGTGTCGTAAGTCGTGAGTACGCAGACAGGCTCTCGGCCTAACGTAGGATAAACAGGAGCAATCGGACAAGGAGAGTTCGATTGCAACTATTAGGTTAGCAAATGTGAACGGAATAGCTCCGGGCGTGGTCGCGTGTGTATGTAAGATTTTGTCTTCGGACAAAGGGCGAGTGAAACGTCGTGTGGACGTGCGTGAATGAGAGCCTTGAGACGCGCGAGAGTCGGTCCGTCTGTGATGAGGGCTACCTTGCGACTTATTTAGTTAAGCGATAACGGATACCTTGCGAAATAAGTAGGAAGTAATATAGCGAGCGATTAACACGGTTGTAGCGACGTTGCGCGAGAAACCTAGTGTTGAAACGTGAAATCAGTTTATGTTAAGCTAACTTGTGGCTCCCTTATACTTGATGTTCATTGTTTGAATAAAAAGAGCTCTTTGTCCAGATCGACGTGATTGAATAACCCCGAACCGCCCTCTCTCCTTATCGCGTAGCGGGACTGAGCTAGCCACTCCATAACATCATCGCCGCGACAAGCAATGTAACATCCAGCTACCTTCCGCCTCGTTCCCGCGACGAGTCTCGACGACAAAGGAGCCGCGAGGCTCTGACGTTGCATGGGCAACGTCTGGCGCCAACCGAGATATCTGCGAGGGAGATTCCTCGGGAACGAGGCCGACACTTAACGCTCGGTTCTCCCGCGAAAATCGAGTGTTATAATACACACACACACACACACATATATGTATATATATATATATATATATATTTATTGTAACTGCCGGGGTAGAGCGTCTCAAGGTTGCGTGAATGGAGATGTATGCATGAATTAATGGCGTAATGTTTCTTTCGAGTGACGATGAGAGGAGAGGAGAGATGCTTGAGGAAGGAGAAAAATACAGAGGGCTTCTTCACTCCCGTTCAAGGGCGAGAAAGGAAGAAGGCAAGCTCTGGTGCACCGAAAGCAGCAACAGAGTCATATAGGGCGTTCAATTCCGCTCATCGTAAGTCGTCGGACGCAGATAAGGCGGGCGGGGTCTTCCTACGTTGGTGCCTTTTGCAGCACCTTTGTAACAGGTGTCCCGAATTAAGGATCCAGACAGAAGGATGCGCTGAGAGTTACAATGTACTACGTAATTAGCCCATGCATTGCGCTAATTATCTGTATGAATACTGGCTGTTTGTATGTTGCGAGCGTTTGAATTCCGCGGCCATCTATCCAGCATTGACTACGAATGTAAAGTCGAGCGCGCATGCGTCGCGATCGACGATGCGAGAGGCGAGCGAACTTGTAACAGCGCAAGCGCGCGGGCCGACAGCCCCACGCGAACCGACCAATAGGAGCGCGCTGCTCGGCGTCTCGGGAGCGCGAGTGTACGAGGCACGCGTCGAGTGCGTGAGTTGGCACTCTTCTGCCCCCCAGTCGTTCTAGCTCGGACGTTGTTGCAGGCAGCTCCCGAGGGATTCCTTTGCGCTAATTTTTTTATTAAGTTGTGCTAATTTCGGACCTGTTCTATGGGTTTCCTGGTTCTCTGAGGGTCACGAAGTCTTGGTCGCCCGGACTAGAGGAAAAGGTCAGTGAGTCGCTCTTTTATTGGACTAAGTTTCCCTCGCAGACTATTGCGCAGGTCCACGCGCGACCTGGTGTACGCGAAGTCCCTTTGTCTCGCGAGCGCACGAACACCCGCGAGCGCGGCTGTCTTTCGTAGTGGATATCTTCTCTTATTTAAGCGTATGTTGTCTAGTGAAATTCAGTGCGTGAACGAAGTCTATACCTCAGGTTACCGGTTGCGTGGATATCTTCGGCGGATCGTTATCTCGTCGCGCCGACGTGAAACAATAGTTGCCTTTATTTTGTGAACCTCGGGCGAAGGTTGTTTCGATATCCCAGCGCGTGCGAAGAGCGTTCTACCTCGGGTACCTCGGGCTTATGGTTATCTCGGCATACCTACGTGGACGGAGGTTGTCTGCGTGACTAGAAACCCTTGGCTATATGTGTTTTGTTGTGTGCGGTGAGTAGGGTGAGTCTTCGGAGAATTCGTCAGCGAGGACAAGGGGTCCTCCATCGGTATTCGCGTTAGGTTAGGGTGCTAGAGGTGTCGTAAATCGACGGACGCGGACACGCTCTCGGTCAAAAGTAGGATAAACAGCCGCGGTTGGTCTAGCTGTGAGCGATCGCGACTATAGGCATAAGGTTTGAAAGAAGAGTCGACGGACATAGAGTGGGTGTGCTGCCAAGTGGGAAATCATGTGAGTGAGGCCTTGAGGCGCGCGAGAGTCGGATATCTTCAACGGTTATCTGGCATTTGTAGTCATTCAGTATTTGTATCGTTTGCGGAATTTAGTGTTGTGCGGAAGTTGCATCTCCTCGGCGCTGCGTCGCCTGGAGCGGTCGAATACGGCGAGTATTTTTTTATCAAGCGTGCGGTAGCCGTTGAGCCCAGGTTGTCTACTAGTTACTTCTCATTGTTGAATAAGTTTTAGTGAGAAATAAATGAGTGCATTCTAAGTTCTTATTATTATTATTATTATTATTATCTAAGAAAAATCAACGTTACAATAAATATATATGTGTGCGTGTGCGTGTGCGTGTGCGTGTGTGCGTGTTTGTGTGTATGTGTATGAGCAGCTACGTTTGCATGTGGTTGTATGCTGGATGGTTTAGCGTTAAACCGTCTCTTCGATACTCCGGTGATATTTCCCAAAAATAAACAGTTTGTCCCACTGCCTCGCCGCTGCAAGGTGCAGAATCTCGGGCTTCGGGTCGACGATCCCTTTCTACTTCCTCGTTCTCCCAAGTTGTTGGATGCTGATGGCTTAGTGGCGATCTCGTATGCTGATATAAATGTAGCAGGTTGAAGGCTTTGGTAGAGAGAGTAGGTCACGGACAAAGCTTCGCCCGTGCTCTTCAAACTTTGATGGTCATCTCAACTGCTTAGCTCTGTTCTCCGCTCTATTTAAACCCTGCCTCTTTCTCATTGGGGCTCTCGATTTCGCCTCGCATGCGCAGAATCTTTTACGTGGGTTTTTCCTACTTAAATTTATGGCTTTCCCATAATGACGGCTATTTTCAAGTGCAGCTATTTTCACGTCTGCGCCGGCTTAATATCCGCGGAAATTCGAAGAAGATCGCCGCCAATTTATGATAAGCACTCAGAAGCCTTCCTTGGGGTGGCTAGTCTAGATACATATAATTATCTCGGATTCTCAAAAAATAGTCATCGGATAAATCAGATGATATTTGATCTGCCGAGAACGAGGTGTTATATAAAAATTTCGTTCTGAACTTTCCGCTGTTTATTACACAACTATAAGTAACATAGCAATTGACGGGATTCTTTAAAGATTTTTTTAGCAATCTTAAAAATGTGAATTGTATCGATAAAAGGTCACAGTTGTATATGAGTAAATCCATATTTTTTATTTACTTTTTGGCCCAGAAAAGCCCCGAAAAAATGTTCTGTAGGGTGTACAGAACAAGAAAAAAATTCTGTACCCTCGAAATCGATCTTGTCACATTGTTTTTTTTTGGCTATCTTTGATTTTATGTAAAATCATAATGCATTTTTTATCAAAATATTCTGGACTTTTTTTAATGTAAGGCTAAATAGGCATATTATATATAGATAGGCTGAAAGTATACTAAAAGCTTTCATTTGAGCCCAAATTGGTCTAATGATCTGATCAAAAGTTCCGTACGTCAGAAATAATCAAACTTTCCTTTAGGCTTGCTTTAACTGTTGCCAAAATTCTCGATTTTAGTTTTTTTATCTTTTAATCTTCGTAACTTTTGATTCAATGACTGGATTTGAATGTTTGACAGGTAAAATTAAAGCTCTTTTCTTTTACTATTCCGCCAATAGGTAGTAATTAAAAATTTTCTCATGCAGTGAGACATATATTCTAAACATCGATCTACTTGAAAAGCACATATATTTTTATAAATACTTGAAAACGGACTGTTGTATGCGGAAAAAAGGGATAGTAGGATTATTTTTTTTGTGGACATTTGGATGTGGAAGGGAAGGGTTATTAACATAGCCACGCATTCAAAATTCCACTTTACATATATATGTGTTTATATATATATATATATATATATATATATTCTTCAAATCATAATAAAGTTTTTTACTATAATGTTTTTAAAGTAGATTTTAAAATTAATTAGGAAGTACAGCAAAGTGCTCAAATTGTTCAGTTTTCTGTGTTCAAAATTTATATTTTGATTTATGGCATGTAACGTGGAATTTGCCTCGCCCGTCCGAGGATTCCAGTTAGTGTACAAATTAATTTATTCAACGGCTACTTCTCACTCTCGGGTCCCAGATTCTGAAAAACGGAAAAACGCGCGGGAAAGAAATGGTAGCAATAGGAATTCGCAAGTAAAGAAAACACAATAATTATAGTATAAAACAATAAATTCAGATATATTCTGAAATCTTCATATACAAATAAATAATTGCAACAAAAATATGAATTTAATTAAATACATGGGCCAACGGCCATATAACTAACTCCACAGTCTGGCTGGCGTACCCAAAAGAAAGGGCCGCGAAAATCCTCTACGACGAATTTACTTTCCACCAAGGGAACAAAGTAGAATTCAAAAGGGAAACCGCCATGTGAAACTGAAAAAAATCGCGAAAAGAAAGAGAGAGATCTCGAATCAAACCGACACGTTCCGAGCGGCAAACCGGCTTCCACCCAAATAAACGAAACAACTTCCACCATGGAAAAATAAAATAGAACTCTCACCAAAATCCACTAATAGTTTCACCCAATATCCTCAATACCAGAACTCCACCAATTCTCCACAGCTCCACCAAAAATCCAAACCAAGGACGACTCCAACGGCCACGAGGCTGAATTAAAATATGGCGTCACTGACTGGCGAACAGAAGATTGGAGGGAAAAAAAATCCAAGCTGGTTACCGGTACAAAATCCAGGAACAGAGTGAGCGAGGACAACGCTCCGCTCGGGAAAGAAGCCGCGATTTTCCCACCTCGCCTCCTTCCACACGGGAGCGTCGTCCTGGCTGGCAAATTTCCATTGGTCCTGGAAACCTCCAAAATTCGCAATTGGCCTATTTAAACACCACTACTAATTCGTCACTTATCTATGAAATTTCCCAGCGCCCTCTTTTTCTATTCCTAATTTTCCCATTGTCTAATAAATCAATTACCGCCCTCTATATCATTCATCAATATGTAAATTCCGCGCCCCCTTTATTGATCTTAATCAATTAATCAATATCGATAGCCGTAAGGTGGCTCCCTCCATACATAAACTAACAGCCGAGCTAATTTCGAAATCCACAGAACGACTTAAAGAATTAATTGGAAAACAACCTTAACATTTCATGCTATTCGATAGTGGAGACCAAACGTTATCTCACTATCCCTCTATTCCCCTATACTCCTGTAAAGAGAAAACCTCTATATCGAACATATATCGATCGCCCGGGAGCAGGCGCCCTCTCGATCAATCTATAACGGCCGATAACGAAGAGCGCTCTCCCGCACCGCATACTCTCTCGCTTTATCCAGCACACGCTCATCTCCCACTCTCGCCAACTTCTCTCTCCCGCGCACGCCGACTCTCTCTCTCTCTCTCTCTCTCTCTCTCTCTCTCTCTCTCTCTCACGCTCACACTCGCGCCCGCCCCTCTACACGCAGCCGCATGCATGTAACCGCGTGCGCACCGCCGTCTCGTTTCCTGCCGTGCCCCCTCCCGAGCGCCAACGTGCTGCGCAGGTGTGACTCGGGAGCTCACATCCTGCGCTCCGCACGTGGTCGGTTAGAGGCAACTCTTGCGAGCTCCACCGAGCGCTGGCTCCGCTCCATGGTCAGTGTGCCGAGAGTGAGTCAGCTGGCCGCAATAAATAATCACGACGCAGCAATATTTATTGCTACGTCGCAATCAATATAACTAAACTACTTCATTAAGGTATATGTGAATAAGTGTAATACACTGTATTCAAATGGCTTTATCCCTCGGTGTTTTAGTAATTAGTTTTGTGAACTTTGTCGATCTCTCCGAGGTAAACTTTGTAGGAAAAAGGTGAAAAAAATGACATTATCGAAACAGTAGGTGAGGAAGCCGGAATCAAAACATCGTATTGTCGCTTCCCGCTCCTCCTTCCCCCGCCACGACGGGCCGGGGAAGAGAGCATTCGATAGACTCATTGTTGTGCGTCTTTTACATTTTCCTGAAGAGGGTGACAATGTTCACCGAAACGTTGAAAAAGGAAAAAATGGTGTAAGTTTTTTTCACCTTTTTCCTACAAAGTTTACCTCGGAGAGATCGACAAAGTTCACAAAACTAATTACTTCATTAAGTTTTCTCAATATTGATTTGTTGGAATATTGCTATTAAAAGCATGGTCATAAGAAATATAGTTTGGTAGTATATGACGCACTATACAAAAATGACGCGACTTACTCTTATAGGTCCAGAGCCGATATCTGGAAATATGAGTATTGAAAGAAAGAGAGAAACAACCTTCACTAGCGTGTGCGTAGCTCTCTAGTCCCTTTGTCAAGGTTTTAGTCTCGAATGAGCTGCTCTCCAAAGCAGACGTACTGATCAGACGTGAACCTTTACTTATACGTTACAATAAATGAGAGTGTTATTATTGTGGAATCAATGCAGTTTTATTGTCATTTATTTATACCCCATTTCCAATATGATTAATTACAAGGTTTATTTTATATTGAAAATTCAGTCAACCAGTATTTGTATAAAATTTTCTGTCTAGCTAACTTCATAAATTTGTGTAGGAAAATTTGGATCATTAATTGTTTCTCTCTCTTTGCTGATTCAAATCATTTCATTAAGGAGTTATGAAACCATGTACAAATATCATAGGTATAGACGAATATAATACGCACAAATTTTTGTAAAGACCCATATAGCACACTGCATTACTGGACTGGACTATACATTACTGGAATATATCCTGGAAGAAATTTTTGTATGAAACCCGAAAAAGTATGTCCAGAATATATTAATATTCTTGGAAGACTGTGCAACCTTACCACAATATTACTAGAATGTAATTAGTGGTCAGATGTTTCACATCGGCCAACTTTTAAATATTCCAGCAATGTTGTGGTACCATTTCGCAATGTTACTGCAATGTTACTGTAATATCACAAAGTACCTATGTTTTTTACCTAAAAAACCGAAAAAAATTTGATGTATTAATGTTCTGGGAAGGTTTAGTAAGCTTACTACAATATCACTGTAGTATTACTTTTCACGGGTCGGAATGGAATATCGATCGAATCGGTGTAATATTAAAACGGACATTCCACTTCGCAGCAATGTTGCCTGACTGTGTCCCGCTGGTTACGTTTTCAAATGTTTCAAACATTAACATTTTCTTACGATTCAACCTTCAATTGATTACCTTCCAGGAACATAATTCATCCTACTTTACTTACTAAAGTAACCTTCCAGCAATATTCCTGGAGCATTGGGTACTATGTTTCCATATGCTTATATCGTGTTCCAAAAATATACATAGATATTTATAGATTATGTTACTGATATTCTTATACAATACTCAGACTTTGTATTCAATATATTCGTGTACAATAGCGTGCAGATTATTCTGCCTATTCTACTATAGATAAATCTGCACAGATACATATATATTTTCCCGCACAATTTTCTGTATGTTTCCCTACGTAATATTTTGCAAGTTTTTTTATAAGGTCTGAGATCCCTGGGCCACGTGTGACACGCTAGTTTATATTCTTATAGTCCTCCATTATATCAGATTTGGGGAGAAAAATTAAACTTATTTTTAAGATTTGAATTCTTGAAAACAATACTTTTTGATAATCTATTTTCTTTGTTTAGGAAGAAAAGAAATCAGATTCGATACGTTTTGTAATCTTGCTGCTAGATTTCTTGAAGACGATGCTGACGCTGAAGCTGTTCAGGCAGAATTGCGGGAAGCCTTTAGACTATATGATAAAGAAGGAAATGGATACATAACAACAGAAGTATTTCGAGATATTCTTCATGAATTAGATGACAATTTAACTCCAGAAGAACTTGATATGATGATTGATGAAATTGATGCTGATGGATCAGGAACATTGGATTTTGATGGTAACAATTAATTTAACAATTAATTTATTATTTAAGTATATTCATTTGTCTGAGCTCACGTCTTTAAATATTATCGTTATAGAAGCAGAGAATACTCAATTAAAGCTTCAAACTTTTTTGTACCTCATCATGGGAATCTTATATATAATCTTAAATGTTTAGTAAATTGTTGTAGATAAAAGAAATTAATCATATTGTCAATTCAGTGATGTACTTTTTTCTTCCGAACTATAGTTTCGAGTCCTTTGTGACTTCTGAGGGTACTATTTTTCAAAAATTGAAAACAAAATAAAAAATTACTATTCAATTTAAACACATGTAAATAGCTAATGCACATAGATGAGGTTAAGTTCATATTTTTGTGAGATCTTGCTAACCTAGTTGTTTTTCTGGAAAACCATTCCAACTTCACTTAAGAGTTGTTATCTTTTACATATTCATTTCTGATGCCTCTTCCATGATCTCTATGCTATTGAAAATAATAACGTAATTTCATAACGTCATTTCATAACGTTAAATAACTGTATGGGTGATGCTACAATTTCGGACCTTTTATGACATTATTTTGTGACGTCATTTAACATAAATTAACGTTATTTACATCAGAGGAAATGATTGGTATTTATTCAAATATTAGTAACTGCAATCATTAGAATATTGTTATTATAATATTTGCGCTTATCGCTGTAAGTAGTAATTAGAAAATTAAAGAAAAAAAAGACCCCCAAAAGAGGATGGAACTTGATACCTTTTGATTCATGGTCTCAGACTGTACCACTGAGCCACGAACACTTGTTATTCGTGATACTTAAATTTTTGCTCTTATATCTCATTTGCCGAAATTTTAGAACATATAACACTTCATATTTTATTATAAAGATTAAACAATTATCTATTAACTCGCGGGCGTGTGCTCGTCCTCGGGCGAGCTCACCGTCTCTACGCGGGCTGGCTCTAGGTTAGGGACTCGCGGCGGGAAGGTATCTCTCGAACACTCCTACCTGTTTCTACTCCTTTTGCTCCTCGTCCTCGCGTACTAGCGTTGCCTCGTACCCTGTGGAAGCGCTCGCGAAAGAAACTAATTATCCCATCGGAAGATGCACACGGGGGGTTAATCCTGGATACTGGAAGTCGCCTTGGAAAAGATTGCTTGGTCTCGTTTGCTCACTCGATGTCTCTCGGTCCTAGTGGTACTCGGTACTGCACGATACTTGACTCGCTGGATACTCATCGATACTCCTTTTGATACTGACTCTATTCCGCGCTCGGCAACTACGCCGGTTCGCGGCTTCTATCGCTCTCTCACTCGCACTCACGCATTTCCGTTAGATCGCTCTCTCGCGCCTATCACACATTTCCACGCTTTCGCACCATATATCACATTCGTACTCTCGCGCCCTCTTTTACAATTCTTTTAAATGCGCGCGACATTCAAAACACGCTTGCACGCTTGTCTGGCTCTACTAATCGTATTTACATATTTTCCGCATTTCGGCACGCTTACGTTCGTGTTTGCCGCTCGCACGCGCGCTGTGGATCGAGCCGTAGCCCTCCACCTTTTCCCAATATCATTCAGCGCATACGCATTGCCTCCACTCTCTTTCTTGTCTGTCTATAACACGCATTCATTCGCTCGCTATTCCTGTCCTTCTCACACTCATGCTACAGTCCGTTTCTCGCCAACATGGCGGCCGCCGCTCGCACGCGTACGCTTCGTGGCTCGTATGCCTCGTATCTTCTTGTCTCTCTCGCTCTCGCTGCTTCAGCGCTGCGCCGTTCGTCCCTCTCTCTTGCTCTCGCCTTGGCTGCCGCGCGCTGCTACGCGCTGTGTTTACCCACTCTCTCGCTCTCGCCTCGTGCTGCTGCTGCTCGGCGGCAGGCTGCTCTCTGTGCCGCGCTGTCCCACTGGCCCTAACAGCTGACTGCTCTCTCGCTGCTCTGAAAACACCACCGAGTGTAAGATTTACGTATCTTGACTGGGTGGTGTCCAGACGAGCAGCCATCGACGGGATCCCCGTCACATTCCCCCTCCCAAACCTTTCATAACATTATGAAGAGGTTTTAGAAGGCGAACAGTGCTCGCATGGACATACCCTGCAGTGCAGGAAAGGACAAGTACGGGAAAGTGAGAAAATGCAAGAGAGAAAAAAAAAATTTTTGGGTGAGAGATTCCGGGCGAGGTGGCCTGTTCAGGACAGGGTGTTGCTGCTCGAGCTTCCTGCTCTCTACGGGCCTTTAAGCTCCGACTCGAAGAGAGTGGGTTCTTCCAGGTCGTTGACCACCTCCGGTTCCTCGTCTGCCCAATTCATTTGGCTGTAGCTTCTGACTGTCGTTTGAACTCATGTCTGAAATTGTTAATGAATTAGAAATATGTTTTATGGTGGATTGACGGGGTACACCCGCCACCTGGTTATTTACTGCAGACTTTGGGAGCGTCGCAATGTAACCACATGCACCACTGTCGGACACTACTACAGGTTGGGAAGAAGGTTTGTTAAAAGGATTGTTTCTAGGGGATACGTATCGCTTGAGGTCGCTTACGTGGACCTTAGCCACTTTCCTACTCTTCCCTTCAACTGGCTCTAGTATGTACACGACTGGCGATCTTTTCTCGGTGACTTTAAACCGACCGTCATACTTAGGGGCTAACTTGGCTGAGAATTTCTCCGTTCCTTTGGACAAGGGGTGAGATTTTCTCATCACTAAGTCCCCCACTTGGAATTCTACGACTCTAAGGCCTTTGTTATATCGCTTACCTTGTCTCGTCCGTTCGTCGTCTATATATTTCGCTACCAAGTCTCGTAGTGCGTCTAGTCTCTTCTGTCTGTCTTTCCAAACTTCGGGCTCTAATTTAGTCTTTTTCGTCACCCCCTCCCATTCTACACGTAAGCTTTTCACCGGGGTAGGGTGTCTGCCGTAGTTTAGGAAAGCTGGAGATGTTTTTAACATCGCTTGTTTAGCTGTATTTATCGCATGTCGTAACTTGTGTAAATGCTTGCCCAATCACTGTGATTTTTCACGAACGCGGAAATCATTGTTTTCAAAGTGCGATTGCGTCTCTCTACTGGATTTGCTTGCGGATGGTAAGGTGGTGTAGTCACATGTTTTACGCCGTATTGCTCTAGTGTTTCTGCCAGATGTTTGTTGATAAACTCCGTTCTGTTGTCTGTCAATAAATATTCTGGCGTCTCCCACCTGAACAATATCAGTTCTTCGAAAGCTCCGGCTATATACTTTCCGTTAGCTTGGCGCAATGGATGTATTTCCACCCAACGAGAGAATAAATCTTGGAATACTACGAGATATTTATTTTGGCTGGAGCTTTTTGGGAACTCCATCACGTCTGCTGCCACGACGGACCATGGTTTCTCGACGATTCGTTTCCCGATCAGCCCTTGAGGAGCCTGTTGGGAAATCTTGTATGCCTGGCAAGTCTGACAGGTTTTTATGAATCGGCAGACATCATGGAATAGTCCGGGCCAGAAATACTCCCGTGATATCCTATCGTAGGTTTTCACAATTCCAAGGTGTCCTGCTGAGATTTCGGCGTGCGCTGTTGACAATACTCTTTCACGCAATTCCTCCGGCACTACAAGTTTCCATCCTTCGTCCGGGTGAGTGATGGGATCTAGCATTGGATCTTCCTTGTGCCTGTACAACTTTCCGTTTTCGACTCTCCACTCGGGAAATTTCGTGGGGTTTTCTTCGACTTCGGCTCGTCTTCGTAAATACCATTTGTCCTCGATCTCACCTATAGCTGAGATTTCTGGCTCCATCATTCTGGATAGCGCGTCTGGCACTACATGCTGGGTGCCCTTACGATGTATTATGTCGAAGTCCCATTGTTGAATTTCCATAGACCATCGGGCTAGTCGGCCTTTCGGATCCTTCAGCGAGCGGAGCCACTTCAGAGCGCTGTGGTCAGTGATAACCGTGAAGTGGTAACCCTCAACGTACGGCCTGAGTTTGTTGATAGACCAAACTAACGCTAAGCACTCCTTTTCGGTTGTGGTGTAATTTATCTCCGGTGCTGACAATACTCTGCTGACATAGACGATCGGGTGTTCTCCGTCGTCAAATTCTTGCGTGAGGACTGCACCAATAGCGAAGTTACTTGCGTCGCACTGGATCGTGAAAGGTTTCATAAAATCCGGTCTGGCTAGAACAGGAGCGTTGGTCAACGCCTGCTTCAACTTGTCGAACGCTTCATCTTGCTCCGGTCCCCAATTCCAGTTTTTCTGGTCTTTTAGCATCCTGACTAGAGGAATCTTTATCTCCGACTCGTTTTTTAAGAACCTAGAGTACCACCCAAACATGCCCAGGACTCGTCGTAGTAAGCCTGTCAAGTCCTTTGGAATTGGGCAGTTCATTACTGGCTCTATTTTCGCAGGGTCTGTTCGTAAGCCGTGTCGATCCAGAATGAATCCCAGGTACTTTATCTCGCTAACACAGAATTCACATTTCTTCGGGTTAATCGTGAGTCCGGCTGACGTTAATTTTGTTAACACGTGTCTGACTCTATGTTTGTGTTCCTCGAACGTGTCGGTAGCTATGACGATGTCGTCTAGGTATCCGAACACATTTGGGGAGTCCTCAGGGCCAAACAAAATGTCAACCATTCTCTGCAGCGTACTGGGCGCGTTGCAAAGGCCGAAATCCATGCGCTTAAATTGCCATAACTCGTATCTAGGTACTGCAAAAGCGGTGTATTTCTTACTGCTTTCCTCCATTTTGACTTGGAAGTAAGCCTGCTTGAGATCGATCTTGCTCAAGTATCTGGCTGCGCGTAGCCTCTCTAGTATCATGTCCATTTGGGGCAGAGGGTAGCTATCCTTTTTCGTTTTATTTAATTCGATATAGTTGACGCAAAATCTCTCCGTCCCATCGGGCTTTGGCACTAGTAATGGCTGGCTACAATAAGCGCTTGCGGATCTCTCGATTACCCCTAGTCTCCTAAGTTCTATAGCTGCTTTTTGTATTTCCTCTATCTTCTTCGGTCAACGTCTTCTGGCTTTACAGCGTATAGGAGTTGGATCTGTCACTACGATGTGGTGCTCAGTTAAGTCCGTATACCCCAGTTCCTCTCCGGGATTGTTTGGTAGTATCTCGGCCACCAGTTCCTCGATTTCCCGTCTCTTCTCGTCGCTGAGCTCGGAGATACCCGCGCTCTCTGCGATGATGATTGCCGGAGACCTAGCTTCTGGCCGGTCGAACTCTCTCCACTCTTCCAGATTGGCTCGCCATAGCCCTTTGTGGCTTGTGTCTATTTTGAACGTCTTGCAGAAATCTTTGCCCAAAATCAGTTCATGTGTTACTTCTGCTACTGCTCTTGCCATAATCGTCTTGTCTATTCCATCTAAGTCTATTCGGATTGGTAAAAAACCTAATACGGGCGACGTTCCTCCTGTCACCGTTCGTATCAGAGCTTCACTAGCTTTAAGTCGAGTTTTATACCTCCAAGCGATCTCTGGGCCTACGATAATTATCATGGCTCCAGGATCGAACAAGGCTCTGTACTCCTTTCCGCCTAGACTGACTTTAATGTAGTCTCTATTATCTATTGTGGTCGTGGCTGCGTGCACCTCCGTGTCATTGGAATCTCTGTCGACTCCGGCTTCCTCTAATTGAGCAGGGGTGCTAGGGTCTGACATCGTTTCGTTGATCAGAGTGTCCGCAGCTGCCTCGGTTTGTCTTAGCTTCATGTAATCTGTCTCTTCATCGAGCAAATCTTTAACTTCCGTCCTTATTATTTGGTCTTCCTCTAATTCTTCCTCTAATAATTCATTTGCCTCTATCAGTACCATTTCCTCTTCACTCATGCTATCTTCATCATCTGTAGTTATCTCTTTATCAATTTCCTCAATTTCTTCCCACTTATTGTCTCCCTCCAGGGCGGTTACTCGAGTTTCTCCGAAATCTAAGGTCTGTGCTAACCTCTGAGCTGACTTCCTCTGCTCGCCGTTATTGTCTGGCTCCACAGTGGATTTCGGCTCCAAGTTTAAGTTGGCTTCAGCTCTCATAATTTTTTCAGCTTTCTTGAATTCTGCTAACTCTTTTACCTTTGCCAGGCTCTTTTTCGAAAATTCCACGATATTTTCTAGTCCTCGACCTTGAATCATGTCTTTCTCTACTCTAAAGCCTCGCTTTTTGCACAGCTGGATTTCTTCGTTTAACCTCGTATCCTCGTCACTACTCTCCATTAGCGCAGCCGGCGTCCCGTCTGGCTTAGGTTCCGTGTCTCTAGCGATACTGGCTCTAACGTGATTTCCTCTGTTTGCCCCTGAATTAACCACTAGTTTCCTCATCTCTGTGACAGAGTCTGGCCGTTGTTTTGCAATGGCGTCTCCTCTTTTCACATTCGCGTTTACTTCCTTTTCGGCCTGCAGCGTTTGCCCACGGGTTGCGTCAGCGTTTCTTTCAGGCTTCGAATTTCTCTTTATCTCTTTTGTCTCTTCTGGTTGTGCGCCTGTCTTTAAATAGCTGGTCTGGCTGTTACTTACAGCTTTGACCACTATATCCTGACTTCGCACTGTTTCTCGTGGCTTGCTGACACTTTCTCCCCCTCCCAAAATTGACATACTCCTGCAAACTGCGGGGGTATGCTTGTCAATTTTGTTCGCTAGTTGAGGGCCCAAGGCGTGAACACGGAGATCGGCTGGCCCTTGGCGGCCTCCGTCGAGTCGTTTCCCAGAAGCTTTCTAACGTGAACACAGTTTGTGCAGTCTCGCAACGTCGTGCCATTTTGTCCGCATACCTGACATGCAGTGTCTGGCTCAGTCTTCGGCTGCAACGTTTGTAGAAGTTCTCTTGCTTTAGCACAATTTTTGCAATTCTTGAATTGTGCTCCAACTTGACCACACCACTGGCATTTCTCGGACAATTTTATCGGGTAAGGGCAGGCGTTCTTCCTATGACCGAATTGCCTGCAATTATAACATTGCGTTTTCGGATAATTCGCTGCCCTATGTCCCACTGTCTCGCAAACGTGGCACGGTCCATAATATTGAACTTGTGGTTGCGTTTGATTCAATTGTTGGCTCAGTGCTGGTGTGAAGGATTGCTGAGGTTTCTTCTGCGCTTGCGCCTGTTGCTGTTGCGGGGTTTGCATTTGCTGAATGGTTGCACAAGCTTCCTGTGTCGTAGTTTCTTTCTGCTCAGGAATCGTCTCGGTTGTTTCAGCCTTTTTCTTTTTATTTTTCTTCTTCTTTGCTTTCGTTGCAACTTCGTTCGTTTCTGCTATCTCTTCTGTCGCAGCTACCTTTGGTTTTGGTGTAGCCGACCATGCTGCCGCTGGGAACTTGGATTTTTCTGCAGGTGGTGATGGAGCATATCTGGCATCATGTTCTAGTTCGTCTTCGAGTTCTTTACAGTACTTTTTCACGTCATGACATGTTTTAATCTTCTTGTGCTTTAGGGCTTTCCTGTAGACTGGTCTTAATCTGTCGATGAGTAGACTTATCTGTTTCTTAACTGACATTGGTTTTTGTAGATGATCGGCGATATGTCTGAAATTCATAATGTATATCGATATCTTTTCACCGTTGCCTTCTGTTCGTCGTAGCAGTTCGTCCATTACATCGTTCGTGTTGGCAGATGTATAGAATTGTTCGTTGAAGGCTGACAAGAAGTCTTTCCATGAGTAAATGTCTGTTTTTTCTGTCTGATACCACATTTGTGCTCTTCCTGGCCAA